>JAUCMR010000056.1:457878-470532 GCA_032357425.1 Enteromius argenteus
AGACACAGTCAGACTCCGATAGACACAGACAGACACTGATAGACACAGTCAGACTCCGATAGACACAGACAGACACTGATAGACACAATCAGACTCCGATAGACACAGTCAGACTCCGATAGACACAGACAGACACTGATAGACACAATCACACTCCGGTAGACACTGATAGACACAATCAGACTCTGATAGACACAGACAGACTCCGATAGACACAATCAGACTCCGATAGACACAAACAGACTCCGATAGACACAGACAGACACTGATAGACACAATCAGACTCCATCAGACACTGATAGACACAGTCAGACTCCATCAGACTCCGATAGACACAATCAGACTCCGTCAGACACAGATAGACACAATCACAGACACAATCAGACATGCTAGGCATCTTTGTTGTTGGGGAAAGTTCATTTTAAAACTAATGCATTGAAATGTTATGTTACTCTCTAATTATGTTACTTAGTTACTTTTTATGGAAAGTTATGCATTACGTAACGTTTTTTAATCTGGGCAGGGCTTGCTTGTTTGTTTTCAATATTAAAAATGTATTCTTGCACAAAGAAAAGCTAATTCACAGCGAAAGTGAAATGAGTAGCCTCAGGCTGAAGCAAATGTAAATTCACGTCTGTACAGCAGAGGACAGCTCAAACTAATCACAGAAGAAAGATCAACACTATTCAGCGATAACTCAAATTATACACAGATGTGTCATTTTTGTCCATTAGCCTGGTTAAATTAGATCATCAAAGGTCTGTAGCACAGACACAGGGTAATAAAACAAACAATATTTGTCTTATTTAACACTTATTTATTGTAGATTTGTATAATATTCTGAGTTTGACTGTTATTATTCCTTTTGAGAAATACTGAATGGAGTGTGAGTGAGATGAGTAAATATATGTTGATATTCAGTGTAGAACTACAGTAAGATCATGTTCACACACAACGCTTTTCACTTACTCCTAATTTCTCTCAACATGGCAACCCCAGAGCTGTCAGTCAATACATGAGAAACGAAGGAACTGGAGTTACTTATTTGAAAGATATTTATTAGATATCTAACTTAAAATAATGTGTTACTTTACTAGTTACTAAAAAAGTAATCTGATAACCTAACTCACGTTACTTGTAATGTATTACCCTAACACTGCCCACATGCTCTCCACATGTGTCCATCTGAACGTGTGTGTGTGTGTGTGTGTGCAGGGTTTCACGAGTGGTGGGTGTCCAGAGCTCCGCAGACTCCGGCGGTGAACTGCTCGGCCTGCGCAGACGTGACTGCGGTGCTGGAGCTGAGAACATCTGTAGGGATCGACAGACACACACAGCCACTGCTGCTCAAGGTACACCCTCTCTCTCTCTCACACACACACACGCTCACAATGTGTGGTGATGGAGGTTAATGTGTGTGTGTTTCAGGGCGGAGAGTCTCTGTCTCGCCGTGTCTCTCATCTGGAGCAGTTCTCACAGCCGCAGACGCTCACAGCAACACCGGCCAACTTCACCCTGCTCTGGTAACCAGCAGCGCTCTGACTATTTGATCGTCATCAGTGTCTGTATCTGTGTGTGTTTGAAGCTTGTGTGTGTGTGTGTCAGGAGCTTCTCGTCCAGTCCCAGAGAGACACTTCTCCAGTGGTTGTTTCCTGACACTGAGCTCTGCCCTCTGCTGGAGAACACAGGAACAACACTGCAGCGCTGCCAGCTGAGCGACAGCACTGGCGCTCAACACACGGTCAGAACAGGGCTTCTTTTGTGGATATGTGTAAATCTATGTATGTATGTATGCACCCGTCTAATTCATGTGTTGTTGTTGTAGCGGGTGCAGGTGTTGGGTTGGCTGGTGGTGGCTGAAGGCTCTCCGTCGGTGCGTGTTCTTCCCGTCCAGCGATGCCAAAACCACTGCGGCTCCTTCAGTCTGTGGCTGGAGCCGGGAGACATGGGTAAGACATCTCTCAGAGCCGTCAGGAGCGCCTCATTGTGTTATTTCTCCTATTTTTCCCCAAAATAGGGTTATTACTGAGTACACACGTAATGTAATAACTGTTTAATTCATACTGGAAGCCGGAGGGCGCTCTTGCGCAGAAACACATATGAAGTTTATCTGCGTACTTATGAAATGAAACCACATCTGATCAGTTATTTCTCCTCAATTTCACCTCAGAATTATGTCAACAACTAGACTTTATCATTATAATCACAGGAAGACTAATTCTTATGATTGGGAGAATTTTTTAACGGTATATCGCTAACGAGACATGGCCTGCTTCTTCTTCTGTGCTCAGTGTTGGCGGACCCTCGTTACTGGCTGCTGGAGCTCTTCCCGTCAGGAGCTCAGAGAGTGCTGTGCGACGGCCCTGTGCTCTGAGACTCTGATCCAGTCTGATCACATCCGTCCAGATGCCGCCGAGCCGCACACCTCTTCAGGAAGTGATGTCAGCTCTTCAGACGGCGGTGTTTCTGCTGAGCCTCTGTGATCTTGGGTTCCGCTGATGTTTTCTGATCCTCACTCCAGATGCTCGGGAACACGTTCGCTCGAAAACGTCTCAGAAACTGTATTTTGTCGAAAGAAAATCGAACCTATTTTAGGATATTTTAGTACATTTTGACATTGCTTTCATGACCATTAAGCGCATTTCGTCCACAAATTACTGGGATGCAAAAAACACTAAATCTCGTTACTGTGTGCAAAAACAATTCTCATTACCGCTACAATATTGATTAATGTTAATATATAGTCACCTGTAAATTATTTTTCAATTTTATGGTAGTATTTGTTGTACTGACTTTAAATAAGAATACTATTTCTGTAATACAGTGCTGAGAACAAGATTTTTCGGGGAAAATATTTTTATGGTTAAAAAAAAAAAAGAGCGACAGTAATGAGAATATAATGAAAATGATATTTTTTTGTTGTTAAAAGCATTTTTCCATGTTATGGTAAATCTTTGTTTTTTTGCATGACTGTAATGAGAGAATTCATGTTTAGTTTTCATTATGGTAATGAGAATCAGAATTATTTTGTTCAAAATCTCTCTTCATATTGTGTTAATTTTTTGAGGGGGGAGGTGAAGGTAATGAGAATGATCATATTTTTCATTATTTTCATTTTTTGACGTTAATAAGAATCTGTGTATATTTTTCATTATGGTAATGAGAATTATTTTGTTCAAATGTTTTGTTTTATTTCCTGGTGATGGTAATGAGAACGATCATATTTGTCGTTATGGTAATGAGAATAAGATTTTTTTTTGTTTGTTTTGGTATGTATTACAGCAATGAGAACAATTCATTATTTGGGTGTATTATGGTAATGACATTGAGAATATATTAATATTATGGTAACAAGAACTTATCGTTATGGTAATGATTTTGCATCACAGTAATGCGAGTGTGTCGGAAATGCGTTTTATTGTCATGAATCTAACTTCAGTGTTGAAATGTGAGCCGCACATGTTTCGCGACTGCAGATCAGCCAATAAGAGCACTTTAAATGTTGGCCATCAGCCGATGATGTCATATCCTGGTCGAGCGAGGACATCACCCGGCTCACTGCCGTCGGTCTAATATAGCCAACGTTTTTGTTCTCTGGAGTTTAATGGTTGTAAATAATGAGCGTAAGATGCAGATGATGTGATTTACTAATATGATTCAGAGATTTATGTTGATTGTGATTTTACTGCAGGATTTACACAGTAAACAAAAGCTGCTGTTCGTAAACTGCTGCGTGGGATTTCATTGTTTCTGATTGAAAGCATGTAATTCACTCTGGTGGTAGTTTAATGCTGCTCTAAAGCCAGAGAAAGTGTGAAGTGTTCAACAAAAAAACTGATTACATATAAGAGTTGATCCAGGTGAGAAAAAAAACTTCTGTCTCAGTTACTTTCACTTTTTTCTCTTTTACTGGCAAAGAAATATGAGTTGGATATAGAATTATACTTTTATAAATAATTATTCATTTTTCTATGTGTACAGTACCTAATCAGTAATGAGAAATAAAAGACACACAAGATATAATATCAATATTGGTTTTAAACAAACACTTTTTGATTCTAACAATAAAGGTAAGTTTTTGCTGTACACAGTTCCTCAATGAGTGTTTGTGAACAACATGCCCTTCGCTTCCGGGTTATAAAAAGCAGAAAACGCGATAGAATGGAACGAGGCGGAAGTAAATTTGGAGAACCGGATGTGGGTCTCAGTGTTGACGGCAGGAGGCGCTCTGTGGCTCAAACACAAGGGGGTTTGGACTGAATATTTCCTATACAATATTCTATATATTTAAATATCTAATTATTGTTTATATTATGATATATATTTTTAGTATTTACTAACATATTAACTGAAATGGGTGTAAATCAAAATATTAAATGAACTCTTAAGCCTCTTAAACGTGCTTTTTAGCTCACTTTAGCTCTTTTAACCTTTAATATGTCATTTTAATTTTCTTTTTTTTAATCGAATACATTTCTGTGTCTTCTTGCAATATTATATACGGTGTTGTGGAATATGTAAAGAGTTCCTTGTGCATGCTTCCTCTGATAATGAGCGCCGCCTGCTGGAGGACCGAGGCGCTGCGTCCGCCGCGTGATCGCGTGTCGCGGTGCATGTCGGGCCGCTGGCGGTGGTGAGTATCCCAGCC
Source organism: Enteromius argenteus (assembly GCA_032357425.1). Classification (NCBI taxonomy): domain Eukaryota; kingdom Metazoa; phylum Chordata; class Actinopteri; order Cypriniformes; family Cyprinidae; genus Enteromius; species Enteromius argenteus. Next base: position 462,527 of record JAUCMR010000056.1, read on the forward strand.
TGCGCTGCTGCTGCTGCTGCTGCTTCTCCGGAGAGAATGATGGGATAGTGGCGGACACACAGGAGCGCTGCAGACACACGCACACCGACATTATTCGCGTTATTGCCGCGCTCTGTCCGTTAATGTGTGTGTTTGTGCGTGTGTGAGTGCGCGAGAGTGTGTGTGACACGAGGCCTGCGGCGTGCGCGTGTCTGCGTTCATCTGCACTGTAAACACACTTATAAAAGTACTGTGGTAGTACCATAGTACAGTATCATCACCAGAATCATGCTCCAAGTGATTTACATGGTGCTTCCGGGTTCCTCAAACACACCACGGTATTACCATGGTACACGTGGGAAAACAGGGTAGTACCATGGTACTTTTTAGTGTGTTTAACAGCAGCGCAGATATGGTGCTTTTAACTCTTTGACACTCAACTGGACAGTATGTTGCTTAGCAACAGCACCAGTGTCTGTTGGTTCTATTATAGTCAACTTCTGTTGCTAAGCAACGCCAAAAGTTCGATAGTTGGCGTGGTCGTAATTTCGCGGCGAAATATCCGCTGTACAACACAGAATAACTTTCAAATCAAGCAGTTTAAAAACATTCACCCGAGCAGAATTTGTTTCGCAGCGCTGATCGCATATATTTCGCCCGAATACGTTCATTTCAATGACAGTTTAAGCACTTAAACTAAATTAAATCACTAGGTGTTTTGGAATCGTCGATTATCAATATCAGAAGTATAATAAAACATTTCTTATTAAAAGCAACGTAAGTTAAAGCAAAAACAACAAATACTAATCTAAAGACATCATTTTTAGCGTTGCGATAAAGGCAAAATAATGTTGCGGTTATTGATTTTATTGCTTTATTTAGACAGAGTGATACATTTTATTACTATAATTATTAAAATCTGGATAAATTAAAGCCACAGTATAATTTTAATATTAATTCATTTTATGCAATGCGAATTTAAGAGGAAGATCAGCGTTGTTAGCATTAAAACAGTGTTGCAGTACCAGGAATGCTAAATATAAATAAAGCACCAGCAAAAATGCCAACGACTGCGTGAATTTCGCCCAAGATGCTGTGTGAAATCTAAACGCCTGATTCTCCTAAAAGATGTTGAAGCATCAGTTATTTGGTGTTTTTGAGGTGTCAGGTAAGGACTGTGTGTTGTGTGTTCAGAGCTGCAGTGAGATGATGGAGGGTTTGGGGCTTCAGGCCGTGGCTCTGAGCGACGGATCCACCGCTTACATACAGCAGACCATCAGCGGTGAGCATTAAAACATGCCCATAGTATATAACACATGTGTCCTATTCACTGGTCAGCAAGTGTGTGTAAGTCACCATTACTCCATTCCATTATAGCACTCCATTTAAAAAAGCACCTCGATTGCATTTTGCCCATGCCGATAAATGATGTATTTTAACATTTTTGTTTGATGAGTGCTTACTTTTGATACTCATGGCCAACGATTAATCGCAATAAATCGCATCCAAAATAAAAGTCTTTGTTTACGTAATATATGTGTGGGTAATGTGTATATTTATTATGTAAATACATGCACATGTATATATTTAGGGAAACGTTTTATATTACGTTACTTACGATATAATTATATCAGAATTAGCTTTATTCGCAAGAAATTCGTTGTGGTTTTTTCATATGGCTATAAATAAATATATGCTGTACGTGTGTATTATATAATACTGTACACACGTACTATGTAAAACTTTTATTTTGGATGCGATTAATCGCGAATAATAGTACTACTATCTCAAGTAATTTTAAAGGCTATTGTTCGCTGTTTTTATCTTTAAGGCTATTGTTCGCTATTATCTATTTTTATTACTTAACAAATGAATTATAATGATTTGATTACTCGATTAATCGTCAGAATAATCGCTCGATTACCCAAATAAACGTGAGTGACGGCCCTGCTGTAAGAGATCTGTCGGTGTTGTGATGTTCAGATGCGAGTCTGATGGAGGGGAACACGGTTCAGCTGGAGGACGGGACCACGGCGTTCATTCAGCACGTCAGCGTCCAGCACAAAGGTGTGTATACATCATCTAATATCTGTTTCTTTATAGTGAACGGGGATTAACGGCCACTGCAGTAACGTATTAAAAAATACAATAATTAACTATGGTATGTTGAACGCTTCATACACTCAGCTGTGTTTTAACTGTAATTTTTAATACCCATTATTTACCAAAAAATTTATTTACATTTGAATTAATGATAATGTAACGTAAATTAAAGATGTATGCATTCATGATCTTTTGCGAAAATTGTAATAAATTGATGTAAAATTGTTTCGATTTAAAATAATACGACATGTTTTTGATTAAATTTAAAACGTAATTTAAACTAGTGCTGTCAAATAATAAATCCTGATTAATCGCATCCAAAATAAAAGTTTTTGTTTCCATAATATATGTGTGTGTGCTGTGTTAATTTATTACGTATATATATAAATACAGACATATATTTTGAAAATATATATTTTTCTTAAATACATACTGTATGTGTTTGTATTTATATATACATAATAAATATACACAGCACACACACATATATTATGGAAACAAAAGTGTTTATTTTGAATGTGATTTAACTTTATTTTAAAGTGACGAGAGTGTGTGTGTGTGTTCAGAGTCGCTGGCGTTTGAGGACGGTCAGGCGGTGCAGCTGGAGGACGGGACCACGGCGTTCATTCACCACACACCTAAAGGTGCCCATACGCTAACAATCTTACATACACGAGTCCCTGAGCGCGCTTGACCTCTGACCTCTGTGTGTGACAGACGGCTTCGACCCCGGCGCGGTGGAGGCCGTTCAGCTGGAGGACGGCAGCACGGCGTACATCCACCACCAGACGGGCAGCGCTGTGGAGCTCAACTCAGAGGCCATCGCTACGCTGGAGAGCTACGCTAGCAAGGTCTGAGCTCACATACACTTAACTATCTGATATTTACATTAGTCTAGTTGTTTCTGCTGTGCTTTGTTTGTTAAAGGTGTTCTGCAGGCTGCTGATTTTTTGCTCGTTATTCAGCTGCAACAGAATAAATGTTTGACATCTAAACTTTTGACTTTGTTTTTTTATATATTCGATTTTTTATCCCTTGTGATTGTCTATGTTCATAACTGGTGTTTGATGTCACTCAGCTGACGGGGTCAGAGGTCGAGGTCGATGAAAACATCGAGAACACAAACGGAGCGGAGCAGACCAGCATACAGGTGTGATAGACAGATAAATTACTCATTTCACTTGTTTCTGTTTATTTATTTAAGTAGATCGATCGTTTACTGGTTTTGTTTATTTTAATTTGTTAATTGACGTTATATCTTTATTCATTCAGATCAATCACTTATTTATTTATTTATTTATTTGTTTAGATACAGACAGATAAATAGACAATTTATTCATTTTACTTATGTATATATTTATTTAGATAGATTCATAATTTATTGATTTTATTTATTTATTATTTTTTATTGAAATAATTTAATTTGCTCATTTGCTTTATTTAGGTAATTGTTAATTTTAACTTATTTTCATTTTACTTCAAGCTTTAGTAATTTTGTGTTTTTTTATTATTTTTTATTAGTTATTAAACATTTTTTATCATCTTTTTTAAAATTGTATTTGTTTCAGTTTACCAGTTTTACAATTTAACAATACTGCTTTGTTTATATAGATAATTTATATGTTTATTTTAATAATTTAATTAGGATTGTATGTAATTGTCCATAAAACATGTGTGTTGTTTCTCAGCTGATGTTTGAGGGGAAGGTCTGGAGCTCTGGTAAAGTCCAGCCAGTCGGAGAGAAGAGTTTTCGCTGTGGACACACGGGCTGCGGTCGATACTACACCACAGCACACCATTTGAAGGTACAGAGCTTCCCATAATGCACTGGGGCAGAGCAGGCCTCTAGAGCCTCACAACTTATCTTCTCTTTTATGTGAAATATCTTATTCAGGTCAGTACTAAATAAACAATAGCATGCATTTTGTATGATCCCTCTTTTGAAATATAAGGGGGGTGTAAACTTTTGACCTCAACTTTGTGCGTGTCTGTGTGTGTGTGTCGCAGGTGCACGAGCGCTCGCACACAGGTGACCGTCCGTACCGTTGCGAAGTGCCATCCTGCGCGAAAGCCTTCGCCACCGGATACGGGCTCAAGAGCCACCTGCGTACGCACACGGGCGAGAAACCCTACAAATGCCCCGAGGACATGTGCTACAAAGCCTTCAAAACCTCTGGAGACCTGCAGAAACACGTGCGCACGCACACCGGTACAGCCGCGTGACCGAACTGAGTTTAAACGCAGACATTGGGTTGCGCAGATACTATTTAAACTGAGCTGGAATGACACAATCTGTATTGTTAGAAGCGCTATATAAAATAGAAACGATTACTGTCTTTCTCTTGCAGGCGAGAAGCCGTTTAAGTGTCCGTTCGAGGGCTGCGGACGCTCCTTCACCACCTCCAACATTCGTAAAGTTCATACGCGAACGCACACAGGCGAGCGGCCATACTTGTGTCCAGAGCCGTCCTGCGGAAGAGCCTTCGCCAGCGCAACCAACTACAAGAACCACATGAGGATACACACCGGTAACAGCGCTCACGTGCTATAATAATTCCAATAAGAATCTGCGCAATTGGGAATTTTGCGCAAATGGTGAAAAGGTTCCCAGTGCAGATTTCGCTCAAGTACATGTTGGTCGCGTGTATTTGATGAGTCGACCACCAGAGAGCTGATTGATTTGAAAGTGACTACATTGTTGCACATTACAATAAACCTGTGAATTTCGCAAATGTGTACTCAACTTGGGACGATAGCTATAATATTAACGATAATTTTAATTTTTTGTTTATGGGGAACTTTGCACCACAATTATAATGATACAAAAGAAATCATTATATATATATATATCAGTTTTAGAAATACTGTATATTTGCATTTTTATATTTTCAGTTTTCGTTTTAATTTAATTAAGAGTTCTACATGTTTTAGTTTGAATAATAATATTACTTCAAATTAAACTTTTTTTTTTTTTAGTAAGTTGCGTTTTTTTTCTCCAGCTGATGAACGATGAAAACATTAAGAATCCTTCCGACTTCAAAAAAGATCCAGCATTTATGGTGGCAGACCACAAAACTGCATCTCACGTAAAATAAACAGAATGTTATTATGGGTTACTGTTAACGATAAAGTAGTTATTGTCGTAGTTATCTTTATAATTACCCGTCTTCATATATTTGCATATACATTTACCATTGCTCTGTGAAATTTCGCCCGACAAAATCCAGTCATTGAAAATGGAATCTCTGCAATATGGAATTTTGCGCAAGGACGAGAAAAGTTCTCTTCGTAGATTTCTCACATTTTCAAGTTGGTCACGCAAATTTAAAAACTGTGGGTTTTGGTAATTTTTCTGTTCTGTTTACTAGATTCAATTTATATTTAGTTTTAAATTGAGCAATCTTAGCATTTCAATTTAAACATTTTTCTTAGTTGCAATTTTTCCAGCTGACGTACGACTTTAAAGAGCTCAAGCATTTAAAGCGACAGGCTACAAAACTACAACGTGTCATGTGTTGGTGTGGCCGCTAACATTAGTTGTCGTTCTGCTTGCTCTCAGGTGAGAAGCCGTATTTGTGTACGGTTCCCGGCTGTGGGAAGAGTTTCACGGAGTACTCCAGTCTTTATAAGCATCACGTGGTTCACACTCACTGTAAGCCGTACACCTGCAGTCACTGCGGGAAGACCTACAGACAGACGTCCACGCTGGCCATGCACAAGCGCACCGCACACGGAGACTTCGACACAGTGGAGGACGCCGGTACGTCTCTCGCTTATTCTGCTGACTTGCTTTCACTTTCACCGAATTCGAAGGCACTTACGAACATTTTTGCGCGCAGACGCAGAGGTCTTCGAGGCGTCACAGCAGGACGCCGATCAGAGCGAATGTGATGCCAAAGTCACCATGGAAACCGACGACATCATCAGCTCACACCTGCAGGTGCTCGGTGCGGCTGTCACCATGGTGACCCAAGACGGGACCGCCGACGGCCAGCAGGTCACCATGGTTACGGATGGCAAAGAGCTGCGGCCGGTGGGTATTATGGGATGAGCGGTGTCGCGTGCTTATCAGAGCTCAAATCTCTAACTCTGTTCGTTCCTGCAGGTTGCCATAGTAACGTCAAACGGCATCATGACAGAAGTGAACTCGTCACCGTACCAGCAGGTGGCGCTGCTAGCAACGGAGAACGGCACACAGATCGCAGTACAGGTACGAAACACGGCTAATTACTGTGATTACAATACTACACACTAAATGTACATCAGTGCTTGGGATAGTTCATACTTTCAAGTTATGTTTATGTTTTAGCTAAAATAGTTAGTTCACTACATACTGTGAGAATATCTTGTGTGTATTGGTTGTGTATATATTTACAGTTAGAAGATCAGCAGACGTTAGAGGAGGCGATCACCATGGCAACAGCAGCGATAGAGCACAGCGGACTGACCTCAGATCAGTGACAGCTGAAAATCACGTCACAGAGAGAACCGTCACTTCTTTTTTTACGTTTAGCGTGTATGAGAGAGAGTTTCTGCAGTCTTAAAGGGCCTTTTTTACCTGCTTTGAGCCAGTAACAAGATGGAAATAAAAATGTATATTTGTTAATAAATAAGCTTTATCCAGTTACTCTGTATGAAATGTGTTTGAGTTATTAAACATCGTCTACTCTTCAAACGAGAGACGCGACGAAAGCCAGAACGTGAAAAAAAATGACAATGAGTTATAGTAAACTTGAATAATCCTAATTATCTTTAATAATCTTACATTTAATCATCTTTAATAAACCTACATGTAATAAAAACTTTAATAATTCTACATTTCTGATGCATTTTCCACTGAGGTAAAAGTCGTTAGAAGACGCGCGCTGTTTTGATTTGAATCTCCCGCTTCATCTAAATCAGTCAGACTGTGGTTAGCCATGTAATATTGCGGTCCTTAAAAACAAACAAACAAACACAAGACTGATTTTAAATACTGACCTAAGCACATTTATTCCCATCTGTCTCTTGTTCGTGGCTGCAGTGCTGTAATGTGTCCAGCAGAGGTCAGCAGCTTTACTCTCTCTGTGAGCTCAAGCTACAGTCTGCTCATTATATTATCACCGAACTGAACTGAAACTTCACAATGTGCTCATAACAGAACACCGAGGAATAACACACACACAAACGAGGACCTAATACAGAGTTTAATCATAACTACACACAACCCAGACACTAACATTATTATCATTACATTTTAAAATGTTTTGCCTCAGTTGAAGGGACAAATGTTTAACAGCTTTATTGTGTCTTTTAAAAGATGTTTTCCATTCAATTTCATGCTTTAGACAGAAAATGTGAATCTATGTTGAATTTGATGTATTTCCGTGTTTTACAGCAGTTCTCTCTCTCACACACACACACACACACACACTTGTTCTCAGTTCTTCCTCGACAACAGTCTCTGATTGGCTGAACTGCTGTGATGTCAGCCAGTGACGAGAGAGGGCAGAAAAAGCAGTGGTTTTGGGGTTTCCTCCTCCTCAGTACTGGAAACATCAGTGTGTGTGTACAGGAGAGGAAGTTAAAATCAGGACACACCCAGACTAAGATCATACACACACACACACACACACACCCAGACTAAGATCACACACACACACACACACACCCAGACTAAGATCACACACACACACACACCCGTGTGCTGGTGTCAGGTTTTCTTATCTGAGCTGATGAGGGTGGGGTGTGTTTAGGTGACACACTGACAATACAAATAAACTCTTAAATTACTGCCCGATAATTTCTCTGGAACAGAATGTGCTCTGCGTGTGTCTGTGTCTCTGTGTGTGTGTGTGTGTGTCTGTATGTGTGCACCTGGTATTTATCACCTTATGGGGACCAATTGTCCCCACAAAGATAGGAATACCAGTAAATTTTGACCT
>JAUCMR010000056.1:473132-487186 GCA_032357425.1 Enteromius argenteus
GAAAAAAACATAGAAACTTAGTACTAAAACTTAGACACTTCCTTGTGAGATTATTCTGCTTGTGTTTATAAAAAGGTTATCGACCCAGGGACAATATATAAACACACAATAAAATATCTGAAACTGTGCTCAGATTTGCCTGCAATCAAAAGTCTTAGATCCTTTATAAGCTCAACATGATCTGAACTGCTCTCTGCATTAGTCGAACACTTTTATGATGACTAGTTTTATTTCTCCTGAGCTGTTGAAACCTCTGAGATCTAGCAGACCGTTTCATCAGTGTGTGTGTGTGACACCCTTCCTCCACCCGTCTGAGACTCTTTTGTGATGCATTAAACACACACACACACAGTGAATGGCCATCGTTCACACGCCCGCGGGACGCTGGGGCTTCATGAATGATGTTTGTGAAACTCCAGGAGCATTCAGCTGAACAGGTTTGATTTGCAAATCATTTGTGTGCGACTCTCTGATTCAGAAACACGGGCGCGAAGCAGGAAGTGCCTCATACACACATTCACAAACACACATCCAAACCCCCAGCAGAGACGCTTGCCAAGACAATACAGACAGACACATAAACAACCCTAAAAAACCTCTTCATTTACTTGTTTATTATCTGTTTATATATATATATATATATTTGACTTGCTATGTTGGTTTGATTGACTAAATAGGTTTTCACCGAGAACAGAAAATGCACACACTAAAATATCATTAGTGAAATATATTTTAGTCTTTGTTCCTCACTTTCTGCTGTGGTGTTTCCCCTCTTTTAATATAAGGAAGTGACATCATGAAACTTTTTTTTTTACGGTATGGTCAAACCAAAGCATGTTTCTCTCACAGTTTTGTTTAATCAGGCTTTAAATATATTAATGACCTCATCTAGCTTAAGTTCAACTTATGTTTAAAAAAAATCACAAAATGACTGTAAATAATCTGAAATGGTCTTATTTTCTACCCTAAAAATGGTTATATTGTGAAATATTATTCCAAAGTAAAACATCTGTTTTCTCTGTGAATATCTGTTAAAATGTCATTTATTTTTGTGATCAAAGCTGAATTTTCAGCAATTTAATATGTTCTTACTGAATTAAAGTATTCATTTCTTTAAACCTCTGAATGTATTTTGAAAGGTTGTAGTAGAAATATCCAGATTGCACCAGTTCCTCTTCGAGGGCCGTTGTGATTTTACAACAGACCAAATCACGTCTATATCACACCTGTTGTGTCCATAAAATAACAAAGTTTATGTATGTGTGTGTGTGTGTGATGCAGACTAGCTCCTGATCAGATTAACAATCAGCTTTATAATCACTAGCACAATAATCAGAGTGTGTGCGTGTTTTCTTTGTCTCGTGTCTGCAAAAGAGGGTCACAGTGTTTTAGGGATTAACCAACTAACCAAATGGCTCTAAAACTCCCCCGCCTTCACACCAACCGCCACCCGACCATGTGATTATGAGATATCTTGTCAGAAACAGTGTGTAAAAACCCAAGAACTGACCTCAGATCTGCCCAGATACGACCGCCGGCCAATCACGCGGCAAGAAAACCATGCAGCTGAAGGGTCAGAGGTCACACAGGAAGCTCAACAGGTTTGACCCCCATCACGACATCAGACACCACCTAAACATAACAAATGACAACAGCTGAAGCAAATCAGTCTCTTAAAATGCCTTCTGTCTTAAAAAACAGTATGGTTACATAGTGATAGAAATTTGTCTTAGGGCTCATAAACAACAAAAGTATAAAACTCCAAAATAAACAAATAAAAATAGTACTTAAATCAGAAACGTCGTACTACAACTTAAAACTAAGTATTAAACTTAGAAACTTTCACACTTAATACACTTAAATACGTAGTACTAAAACTTGGAAAAGTAGAACTTAAACTTAGAAGACTTAGAAAAACTCAGAAACTTAGTACTAAAACTTGGAATCTTAAATATTTTGTACTAAAACATACAAAAAACTTAGAAACTGGGTACTAAACTTAGGATCTTAGTACTACACTAAAACTTTGAGCTGTACAAAATCTAGAAGACTTAGAGAAACTCAGAAACTTAGAATCTTAAAAAATGTGTACTACAACCTGGAAAAACTTGGAAACTAGGGACTAAAACTTAGAAAAACTTTGTATTAAACTTAGAACTCAGTACTTAGAAAAACTTAGAAATGTAGTAATTCAACTTACAAGACTTAGATAAAAAGTTAGAAACTTAGTACTGAAACATAGATTCTTGGAATTAAAACTTAGAAACACATAGAAACTTAAAGACTTGCTTAGAAACTTAGTACTAAAATTAGTTAGAATTAAATTAGAATTAGTTAAAATTAGTTAGATAAAATGTAGAAACTCAGTGCTAAACGTAGAAAAAACCTTCTTAAACCTAGAACTTAGTTCTAAAACTTAGACAAAACTTACAAATGTAGTAATTCAATTTAGAAGACTTAGAAGCTTAAAGACTTGCTACTGAAACTTAGAAAAAACCTATAAACATAGAACTAAAACTTAGAAACCTAGCACTAAACTTAATTAAAACTTAAAAACCAAGCATTAACATTAAATAGAACTTAGAAACCTAGCACTAAACTTAGAACTAAAACGTATAAACTTAGTACTAAACTTGGATGAAACTTAGAAAAAACTTGGAAATGAAACTTGGACACTTCTTTGTGAGGATATTTTGTATTATTTAAAATGAACTGCGCTAGGAGTAAAAGATACACACACAAAAACACAGAAGCAGATGTTAGACATTTAGAGGAAGGTTGAATGCTTCTGAAAACTGAGCATAGTCTGACATATATGCAGCTCCTCTTGAGTTTCTCTCATTAATGTCTCAAACTGTGCTCAGATCTGTCTGCCATCAAACAACAGAGATTTTAATATGAGCTCAAGCGATTACTGCTTTGTTTGAAAGGGATACTGCGCCAGGGATAAAAGACAAACACTTGCGCACACACAAATGCAATTATTAGTGGATGTCAGCCAATCACACGGCAAGAAACCCCCACAGCTAAGGGTCAGAGGTCATGCAGGAAGCTCCACAGGTTTGAGCCGTAAAATCAGACTCTACCTGAACCGAACGAATGACGACAGCTGACGCAAATGAGACACGTCTGCCTGTCTTTGAACATAAAATCTCAAATCGTTTCTTTGTAAAGAATATCTCTCTCTCTTTGTGTGTCGGTCTCTGTCCCATTGAGCTGATGGTGTGTGTGTGTGTGTGTGTGTGCGTCCAAGCGTCAGGAGCACCTCTGAACAATAGTGTGCATCTCCATATGTGGGCAGCCTCGCGCTCAACAGGCCATCTGCCCGTGTGTGTTTGTGTCTGACACACACACACACTCACTCACAAAACAGCAGCGATTGTGCTTTTATGACGTCAGGACAGAAACCCTCCCAAATCCTCTGCTGACCGTAATCGCTCACAAACAGAACAAAACAACCAGAGGGACACAATAACGCAGCCTATACTGCCTAAATAGACAGCTACCCTTTTAGCTATCTAATGCACTAACCCAAACGACACCTCACGAGGGAGGGACGTGAAACACTTACCCAGGCAGAGATTTTAATAGTGATAAATTTGATGCAAAATAACACATGCAAAGTTTGTTGTTAGCATGTTGCTAACTTGGCAACTGAGAACTTTCATTCACAATTGATTTCAACAGTTTGATATTAGCATGTATAACAATTCCATCACTAATTCCAATAGCTTTATATTAAAATTTCATTCCATCCAATAATTTGACAATACCTTGTTGCTCATAATTCATTTCAAAAGAGTCTGACGTTAGCATGTTGCTAAATGTCGCTAACAACTAATTCTAATAGGTTAATATTAATTTAGCCACAAGATTTCATTCATTCCAATAATTTGACCCTAAGCAAACAAATTTGACTTACAGTTGAGTTGGGTAAAACTAGAGTGATTTATCCTTTTATAAAAGCACAATTTGGTTGTTTTACTACATCTCTTTGTTTTCATACAAGTGCAGAAAAAATACAGTATAAAGGATGCGAAAATAATTTGTATATAAGGCCTAAAATTAAATGTGCATGTGTAATAAGATTACCATTAGGAAATTTACAGAGAAACATTTTTAGATCTCAAAATATGATGCATGTAGTGCATTCTGGGATTGCATACAGGTGCTTAAAATAATTCATGTAATGCTGCCAGGTTTGTTTTTAAATAAAGGCAGCACGATTTTGACTTTCATGTCAGTTGCACCTACGATGCCTTAATGTTGTGTAGTTCTAGCAGCTCATGGTTAATCTCTGAGAGCAGTGGCTGCTGATAAGTGTAACTGAAGTCTGTCAGTGTGTGTGTGTGTGTGTGTGTGTGTGTGTGTGTGTGTGTGTGTAGGAGAAAAACAAGCCCAGACTCATCCAGATAACACCAGAACGCCAACCAGACGCCGCTCGTGGGAGTTTTCAAGAAGAGATTGGAGATATCAGACTTCATTACAACACCACAAAAACATCAGACCAGAGAGGAACGTTTCATTCATAAAAGGTTTATTGTAATAAAAATCGACTGTACAGCTCTATAGCTGCACAAATGCATTACAAAAACAATGTACATTAAAAGCAACTCGGCTCCGAAATAGCTTACAAACTACATCTAAAACAGTAAACGAGCTGCTCAACAGCCTGTGAGATGCTACAGACGAGAGTCTCTGCTGGCTCTCCGACCCCAAACCAACCAACACATGCAAAGCATCCTGGGAAAAGACATCCACTTCCTCCAGAGACACCAGCGCTGGAGCCTCCAGTCCGCACGACTCATTTCATGGCATCACCAGAGGAAGTTCAAGAGCGTATTGCCTGAATATTGCACAGTAAGACTTAAAGAGCCAGGCAGTGACCTTTATTAAGGAGCGGTGGCGCTGTGGTTAAGGCAAGAGGGGATTATGGGAGTTTGTTCATTATATCAAGGCATAAAATGTGTCCCTGGAGCACAAAACCAGTCATAAGGGCCAATGTTGTAAAAATGAGGTTCTTAGCATGTTTTGATATATTTATAGTAGGAAATTTACCAAATACATTCATGAAACATGTCCTTTACTTGATATCGCAATGACCCATATAATGTGTTATTGTCTAATGACTGTTTTTCTGCTCCAGTGTCACATATTTGATATATACATCTCTCGTTAGCAGCTCCTGCAGAAATTAATAAGCACCACCACAATTTTAGGCCTGAAACGTACTGAACGCAAACACGTTGCAATCTCGAAGTCACCACAGGTGGCGCTATAAAGCGCATACTAGTTTATTATTACCATCATGGCTGACTTTGAAGAGAACCTTTGTAAGCTTATAGAAAAGTTTGCGCAAAGTACGTTTCAGGCCCTTAATTGCTTTACATTCTCGTGAGGGTCGTGAGGTATCGTAATTGCACTGAAATCGTGCGTGAGCACCAGCGGAAACACCCAAAACCTGTTTTGGGATTGTAAAAAACAAACAAGAGTCACAGTGCCAAAATATCTCTAGAGTCAATCGTCCAGTCGCGCAACAACCAGTGCTTTAAAGTTCATCTTAAATAAAGGGTTAGGATCAGGCCTTAAACTTGGAGTCGCGGGAATGGTAAACTCTCGGCGGTTGGTCGGACACCGGTTGCGTGTTCAGCTGGACACCATCATCAGGTAGTTTTTCGGCGGACTTGTTCGGCCGCTCATCATGAAGCGGTTTTTGCAGGTCCCAGTCTGGCCGTAGGGCGAAGGTGCGGGGCTTGAGACGGGCGGCTCGGCCTCGTAGAGAACGCAGATAGAGCCGTCCTCGCCGATGCGGTAGGACACTTCGTACGGGTCGACCCAGAGCGTCAGCTCTCGCGGCAGCAGTGAGAAAAGCTGTCCGCTGGTCAGTCCGATACGGCCGGCTGCTCGGCCAATCAGAGGGTCCATTTCGTGATTGATCCGTATGCAGCGGTAACCGGATCCCTTCTGTGGCCTGTCGGGGAACCAGTGGTGCTGGTAGTGTTCTGGAGAAAAACAAACACTTCCGTTAGCATCCAAGTCTTTTAGCGTTAGATGTGCAATGGCATCTGATCACTGAATCAATATAAAAGCGCTCTGGTAATACTTCTATATGTGATCCTGGAGTCACCCCGTATGGGTGAAAGTTTCCTACCATAATTAAATAAATCAAAACTTCTTCTGGTTACTAATATGCATGGCTAAGAACTTCATTTGGACAACTTTAAAGGCGATTCTCTCAGTATTTAGATTTTTTGCACCCTCAGATTTTCAAATATTGTCCTATACTAACAAACCATAGATCAATGGATAGCGTATTTAATCAGCTTTCAGTTAATTCATGCATCACCCTTATGACTGGTTTGGTGCTCCAGAGGCACATATATGAAATATAAAAGATTGTATATCTCAGTACCTGATAGCGCCTGTGCGAGACCGTCTCTAAAAACGTGCAGTTGCGCGTCACTCAAGCGTCCGCGGCTGCGCAACAGTCTGCAAACGAAACTCGCGGCGGCAGAAACCTCCGGGATCATCTCCGCTACGGTGCCGTGCGTCATTGTATTCCGTTCAGTACAGTTTACGATGAAACTTAAGAGCTGCTGTCCTTTGGTTCTGGTGAATTAGTGCAGGAGGCTTGATGCGGATGGAATAACGAACATTCCCCGAGAGAGAGATCCGACGCGACCGCTTTCCTCGCCACTCTGATGTGTTGTGAAGAGGAGAATCCTCCGATATATACGCACACAGCCCGTGATGTCAGTCGTGCTCGAGCGAGGGACACGCCCAGCGTCCAGTGAAACCAGGGGGCGGGGCTTCCTCGCTCCACCGATTGGCTGTCGGTATGGAAAACACTGCGTGTTGTGGTGACGCTCGCCTTCCGTCCGCGTCCAAATATGGAGATTGACGTCAAGCGCAGCTCAGGTATGCGTGACGACATGCGGCTGGGGAAAAAACAAAGACGGCGTGAACGCGCGCGCTTACCGTAAAGTTTCGGCGTTTAAATATAGAAGCGCGCGGCGTCTCGGAGCTGGCTTTCCTCTCTTTTATCGTCTGAGAAGCGTAGGTGAAACCTCAGCAAAAACCTACACACGACCTAAAAAAGAATCAAACTGAACCAACCCCAATCCAACCAAACATAACTGACACAAAGCCTTTAAGTCGTCTTAATTTTCCAGCAATATCCAAAAACTAACAAAATGGTAATTAATATACATGCATATGTATTTAACTGTATGAGTGACAGTATATTTCACTTGAATCTATACATCGCCGCTGAGGTCAATACTGGACCTACACATCTCTCTGGTCCTCGGATCTGATTGGCTGATAAGAGTGCGATATTAGAGCTTTAAAAGAACTCAATTCCTTCACCGTATCATTCTGCCTTTGGTATTTCTCACAGAAAAACAAAACAAACACGATTAATTCAGCTGTGAACCTGTATTTTGAGGTGCTGCAGCGACACCTGGTGGCCAAGCGCGTTACGACAGACAGATGCTGAAACGCACGCGAATAACTCAGTGGTGAATATTAATTGGTTTTTATTTCCGTTTACATTTGCCACATATACAGAGGGAATCTTTAAGTTCGAAAATGTCTCGGTCTGAGTCGCAGAGCATCTCTCTGTCACCGTGCCATCCCTGTATCTGTTACCATGGCGACCGCTCACATCCTTTGCCTCTTCCAGCAGCTTTTATTTCTGTGATATATAACACAAATCAGTCACAATAATCCTCTGCTGCACATTAATATTTCAGGATTTTATGTTATATTTTAGCTGTTAAATTTTATACTACATATATATAGCCTATATATATATATAGCCTACACACACATCTAAATATCTAAATGTACTCCACTGTATAGTGTGAGTGTGGTCCACAGATGGCTGGTTCTGCTGTTGTGTGTGTGTGTTTGTCATGTGGACTGACAGCAGGTTTGTCTATATTTGGCTGTAGTGTGTGTGTGTGTGTGTGTGTGTGTGTGTGTTGCAGAAGTTGATGCGGTTCATGTGAAGGGCTCTCACCATGGCAACACATGTGTCTTCCTGAGCACCGGCTGAGACACGATTCGTTGTTTGTATGAGTGTGTCGTAGCCAAACACACACATAACACACACTCGTGCCTCTGGTTTAGGGTCCGGTGACCCGTCGGACCTCCGTGTGTCGTCTGAGACAGGAGTGAGACGTCGCCATCTGGAGGTGAGCTGGGGCATTATGGGTAATCCCACAGGAGGTGTGTGTCCTCCTGCAAACACACACACACACACACACCGCCTGCAGTGCAACTGCTGTCTCCTCTGATCTGAGCTGACACGTCCCTCCAGCAGTGTGTGTGTGTGTCTCGCTCCATCTCAACACTAACTAGTGGTTTGATCTACAGCGTCTTGCAGCACCTTCCCGAAGCTCTTTAAACACAATCTACTCTCCGATAAGCACAATATTTCAGCTGTTTCTCCTAGATAAGACTGCCGCTGCTCCTCAGAAACAGACCCTGATAATCTCATGTGCTCCTCCAGGATTTCAGAGATGTGCTCAGATTCTGATGCTTCCCCAGATATGAGCTCGTTCGTGAAAAAAGATAACTCTGTTTTTTAACAATTAAACAAAAATCATGGTTTGTCACTGTGCATGAAGGTTATTCGGTTTAAGTAATAATAACAACAACAACAACTACAGCTAAGAGAAGAAAAACATGTTTTCTCTCTTAAACTCTCTTTAACATCTCAACAATGTCTCCAAGGAAGAAATACCATTAAATAGAGGCTTTAAATGAATAATGAACAATACATTGTTTGGGTCAAAATTATCCATTTCTATTTTATGCCAAAATTGATAGGATATTAAGTAAAGATTAAGTTCCATGTATAAATCTCAATTTTAAAATATTAACCCTTATGACTTCCAAGGTTACATTTTACAGCTTTACACTGATTTTGGTTTGAGGGATCTTAGAGGAAACATCTGAAGTCTATAAATGAGCACTAACATGTTCCTGCTAACCAGCCTGCCCTCGAATGCTTCAGTTGCGTTATTTGTGCTCTGACATGATTCTGTCACGGCGAGCATCTCCATCTCTCCCACAGTCTTCCTCCGAGCCGCTCGCGGACCCCTGACTTTAAGGACAGCGAGTTTATTTATTCATGCCTCTCTTCTGGTTTACTGGAACTTCTGATGGCTTGACACAGATTTGCACTTTCCTCTGGCGTGCGCTCTGCTCGCTGCATGTGCTGTCCGCGGGAGAAACGCACGCAGCTTATACTGCTGTAGTGTGTTTCCCTGACGGCTGTCAGCTCCGCTCGTGTCTCAAATCTGGCAGCTCCATCCCAGAGCCCTTCAAACCCCACCGAAGCACGGCACAGAGCTCTCTATAGTCTTCTCCTGACGTCTGCCCTGTAATCTCCTCTACATCCCAATAATGGGATCTTGGTTCAGAATCTAAGAATGAACTCAAACGCTTCTCGTCTAAATCTTCCAACACTCTTAAAAATGAAGGGGCTTCACGAGAACCTTCTTCATCTCAATGGTTCCGTAAAGAAGCTTTAACATCTGAAGAACCTTTCAGTCTTACAAAAGCTGAAAGAGAGTTCAAATTATAAAAAGGGTTAGAAAGAGATGGTTCTTGATCGAGTTTATATCTTAAAATTCTGACTTTATACCTTGGAATTGCGACTTTATATCACAAAATCTGACTTTTTCCACATAATTACGAGATTATATCACGCTATTTATATATATATTTATATATTTTTTCGGATATAAAAGTCACAATAACCTTTTTTTATTTTTTATTCCATGGCGGAAATAGTTTTTTAGAGAAAAATGTTTTTTCTATGGCATCGCCGCAAAAGAAATGTTGAAGATGTCTGAATACATTTTGGTTTGACTGTACATTAATTAGTCTCTTTCAAGAGAAACATCTCAGACAAAGTCAGTTTGGTGCACTTCTTCGGTTTGGCAGGTGAAAGTGCTACACCTGATCAATTAATAAAGCAGCAGCACAGCTCATGGTTTATGGACGACGCACACACTCAACTTTAATACTTTAATGCTAGGACTAGTGATGAGTGCGTTAATTAATTCCCCCCTCATTAATTAAATGCATATTTATGTCTTCAGAGCTCTGATTGAATGCCGGAGACCCAGTCCACCAGCGTCTGACGAGGGCTGAACCCCACCAGCCAATCAGCTCTGGCTCTCCGTTAACAGACACGGGTGTCTGGCCAATCGCAGCGGGGACGGGGCAGAGGTGGGCGGGGCTTGAGTGCTGGAGTGTCAGTGCTCTGGAGCAAACGCTCAGAGAGAGAGAGAGAGAGGAGAGACAGCGTTCCGTTCGTCCGCCTGCTTCTGCTGTGCGTCTCTCTCACTGCAGCTCTCTCTCTGTGTGTGTGTGTGTGTGTGTGTGTGTTCATGTATGCCGGCAGCGGCTGCGTCGCTCCTTCATCATCTTCATCTTCATCTGTGAATTCTCAGCATCGCTGCACGATCCTGCTCATCTGTTGCCGTGGTGATGGGCTGTCGACTGTCAGGGCCGTGGATGGGCGACGGGATGGGGGTGAGTCCGGTGTGTGTGAATGCTCACGAGTGTGTGTGCTGATGGTGATCAGGAGTGACATTGATGCTGATACACCACGTCTTGTATCTCACACACACACACACACATGTGTACCCTCTCTCTCTCTCTCGTGACTCATGCAGTGATGTGTGTGCTGGTATGAAGATGCAGCATTATTTTCATCATGAGAATAATGTGTGTGTGTGTTTGAGTGTATGTAAGTGTGTGTGTGTGTGTGTGTGAGAGTGATTGAGTGTGTGTGTCTTTTAGTGTGTCTGTGTGAGTGTTTATGTATATGTCTGTAAGTGTATGTTTGCGAGTGAGAGTGTGTATGTGTGTGTGTGAGCCTGAGGTTCAGTCCAGTCCTGAACAGATCAGGTCGTCTGCTGTGGGGGGGTATGTTTACACAGCTGTGCTTCACTATAGTAGTGTGTGTGTGTGTGTGTGAGAGATAAACCGAATCAGGTGAAATAGAGCGTACGGCAGACGGCTGAATGCACGAGATCTGCACTTAAACAAGGGCTCAAATTAATCCTGATCTTTCCGGTTCAGGTTCACGGCCAGGATCTGACCCACCTGCAGAAGCGAGAGGCCTTCCGTATCTTGGCCAGCTACGAGCAGCCAATCACGCTTCAGATTGAGGGCCGGGGGCGGAGCCTGCAGTACAACCGGACGACGGACTGCAGCACGCAAACGGAGCGCCCGTGGGACCCTCTCCGGCCGCATTCGTGCACCCTGCCACGACTGCCTCCCACAGACAGGTGCGACACACCTGCAGCTCAGCACCGCCACCTGCAGGACAAACACAGACGCACACTTCAGAGACCTAACACACACCTCACAGGCTTCTAACAGATACAAAACAGCAGTTAAAACGCAGTACCTGCGCCAGGGAGGGGAACGTCCAATGCACTCATTTGTGTGGTTCGGTTCACCCAAAAAATAAAATTCTGTCACCCTCATGTCGCTTCACAAGCGTTAGACCTTTTTTTTGGGTGAACTCTCCCTTTAAAGAACACAGACACAGCGGATCATTTCCATAATGACCAACGCAATCTACCAGGAGCAGCGCAAAGTGGCACCTGCTTTAAAACATGCTTTTTTGGGGCGTTAAATAATGGTGCAAATACCAGTACTTTGACGAGTGTAAACGTTAATAGCTAAATCATGTTGCGTGGTTTATTTTCATACTCCCTTCCCTTACATTTTGCGTCTGGAAGGGAAACTCCTACTAATGCATATTCAATAATGTCGTTGTCCATGCCGTTTCAGCGCTAATTCATCGCTGCGTGTCTTTAGTAAATCCTGACAATACTATCTGTAACACTTCCCATTTATTGCATGTTTTGTTATTCTTCTACCTCATGAATCTGAGTGAGTGTGACTCAAAACAAGCTTGTAGTGGTTTGACTCGAGTTTTTAAAAGTAACATTTGGTCATGTGACCAAAATGTGACCAGTGAGAATGTCCGAAGGGGCGGGTCCGGTTATACCATCCCACTGGATTTCAAACTCTAGCATGTGAGCGGCCTTAAGGCACAGTCACGCTAGGCTTTGCATTCATGCGCATGTGAATGTGCATGCAAGCATATTATATCGCTCATTGCATTTTACAGCTTCATGCGATGAACACTCGCTGCAGAATTCACATATCAAAGGCTTTTGGACTATTGAGATCTAGAAGGAAACGTCAAGGATGCAGTGGCTCCAGACTAAAACCATGATTAGGGAGCCATTAAATCTGAAAATGAAGTTGCCAAATTAACTTTTTGCTGCCAAATCCAATAATTGAGAAGAAGTTTGAGTACAGAGAGTCTTACATTAGCAATATTGTGCATTGTGATGAAGAGACATCTTAGACTAATAAGTGTTGTTTGTCCCAATTTGATGCTGTCAGTGACTGCCCTGTTGGAAAAAAAAAGCTTCAAAAACATAAACAGCGTATGCTGCTTTTTTCAGCAGGGTGTATTTGAGTCATATAAATATAAATACGTTTTGTTATAACATTTGCGATTGTTTAAAAGAGGTAAATGTTGATTACCTACCTCATCCACCTGTTCACCTTACATTTGGACTGCTATGCTAAACCATAATAATCACGTAAAAGAGTTGAAATGCTTTATATATGTGTCTGTAAATACAGGTTGTCATATAAAGAAATATTTAGTAAGTTAAATAGATTAATCAGACTCACTTACCCGCAGTTAGTCGCGGCAACGGTCAAAAATTTGAAAAATGGCGCGTGGGAATCGGTTGGGATATGTAAACGGCTCTGAAAGATTCGCTGCTTGAGCGAGTCCGATTCAAAACAGTTGCTAGTTTGTTTCATGAGTCTTCTTGACGAACTCATTCAAAAGAACTGCTCCAAAAGAGTCATTTTCACGCGAATCGATCACCTCTCGCGCGCTGCATTCGCTAAACAGCGGCGCGCGCGCGCTAATTACGTGACGTGCACGACGGTTTGCCGTTTTTCAAAGTTTACTGTAAATATACAACATTACAGTCGTTCTAAAGTAAATGGAAACAGAACATGTCGGGAAAATTCTTATTTTGTCGATTTTTGTGAACAACTAAGTTTTTTTCCTTGCACACTTAACAGACAATATGTTATATTTAGTGGTGTTTATTAAGACAAGTGCATCATTACAGTGAACATATCAATACACCTTAATCATTATATTGTATGTGAAATGTAATGTTGATATTTCACATAATCACACTCTTTCTAGGCATCTTGGTCTTTCTATTAGAATGAGGTCAGCTGCTCACAGAAGCTCCTTACAAACATACAATAAGAGCGTCTTCGAGGAAGGGGGTTGAGCAAGAGATGTGTGCTGACGTGTGTTTTCAGCATATAATATTCCTTCAGATACTTACGAGTGTAATATATGAGTGTTCGTTGTGTTCTCAGGACGTACTACAATCACATGACCCTGCCCGGGACCCGTAGAGACGGAGGAAGGTACGAGTACTTACCAAACACACCCAGAGACCTGGAGCACAGAGAACGACTGGCCTACAACGTAAGATACAAGACATTATTATGATATCAATATTCATGATGAGATGCTTGTAGTTATTGATTTACCCAGTGGCTTTCATTATAACAACATACCATATATATATATATATATATATATATATATATATATATACATATGCATAGTAATAATGTACCATTTTTAATATATTACACTTCATGACGAGATGATTATTCTAAAATTAACAAATTTATATATATATATATATATATACATATACAGTGCCCTCCACTAATATTGGCAGCCTTGGTAAATCTGAGCAAAGGTGGCTGTGAAAATAAATCTGATTGTGTATCCTTTTGATCTTTATATAAAAAAAAAATTCACAAAATTCTAACCTATCATTGAAGTAAAACAACTGAAATTTATGAAAAAACTCATGATGTAATAAATGTTTTTCTCCAATACATGTTGGCCACAATTATTGGCACCCGATTATTGCTACGTCCTTTTCCCAAGATAA
>JAUCMR010000056.1:487286-497286 GCA_032357425.1 Enteromius argenteus
TCCCTCCTATATATATTTCTGTGAAACAGGAAGCCAGGGCTGGATATTTTCATGTTCATAATCACACTGGAGTGCTCAAAATTGTGAATATGAATGAGAATATACTTCAGAGATATTTTACTCATAAAATTTTTGAGGTTTTTGAACAAAAGATCAAAAGGATAAACAATGCAGATTTATTTTCACAGCCACCTTGCTCAGATTTACCAAGGGTGCCAATATTAGTGGAGGGCACTGTATATATATATATATATATATATATATATATACATACATATATACATATATTTATTTAGTGCTGTCAAATGATTAATCGTGATTAATCTCATCCAAAAAATAAATAAATAAATTATTATATTATAAAATATAAATACAAACACATGTACAGTATGTATATATTTAAGGAAATTATGTTATGTTTATGCATGTAAATATTCTATATTAATATGTGTGTGTTTTTATATATACATAAGAAAATTGCATACTACACATACATATATTATGTAAACAAAACTTTTGTTTTAGATGTGAATAATCATGATTAAACATTTGGCAGCACTCATAAATAAATATATATATTAATATTAATATATATATATATATATATATAAATAATAATATCAATACATTTAAGTAATTTTTGTCCTGTCTAATTTATTTATATGATTAATAGAAATGACTGACATTTCTTTTTATTACTATATTTTATTTATTTATGAAAATATATCATTATAATGTCTTTGTAATTGTTTCATGTTAATGCAGATGATTTCAGGAATTTGTTCTCTTTAATCTAGTCTGAAATATGCCGCATTTAAAATGAAGTAAATAATCCAAAAAAAGAAAAAAAGAAGAAGAGATAATCGCTGTCAGGCACTTTGGTTTATGGTTTGATTCTAGACTTTGACATGAATATCAAAAATGTCTTTCCAGACCCTGATCGTTCTGCAATGCCAAGCTTAAATGAGTGATTAAAGCAGTTGTTTCATCTTTCTTGTGTGTGTCGTGTTTGGAAACACTAAACTCTGTGTGTGTGTGTGTGTGTGTGTGTGAGCTGTTCTCCAAACAAACACGTTTTTCAAAATGGAGCTGCTCTCTTATGCTCTGGAATTATTCATGCATTTAGCTACGCTTGGGAATACACACACACACACTTCACGTGTGCGTTGCGCAGGAGGAAACAGCCTTTAATAAAGCGATTGAAGGAGAGACAGACGAGAAACACTGAGAGACAGACAGACAGACGTTTACTGTTCAGTCATTTAAAATAATCAGTCTTCCACATCACAGCCTCATTATGCTAATAATTGATCAGGAGAGCAGCGCATGTTCTTCTCACGTGAGCAGAAAGGGTTTGAAATCACCATTCGCTCTTCTTGATGTAATAATTCAAATTGTACTTGGTCCGGTTCGGTGTTTTAACATTGTGTGACGCTGGTTTTAGGAGCCGGAGTTCTCCAGCGGCGTGTCTCAGGGACAGAACTGTCTGATCGGATGCTGCAATACCAACCTGGAGGAGCCCAGGAGTTTCCAGAGTCAGGTGAGAGTCACGAAACACAGCGTAAATATATGACTTAGAGAATTACTGATGAAGAACTGATGAACTATTGAACATTCAGTGTATGTCCACGGCAAGAAATCACATGTTGTATAGGGTAACAACTGACTAATAAACATAGTAAACATGTTTACGCAAAGAAAGAAGGCGGAGCTATTATTCTGGCTGTAGTGTTGCTGCAGGAGCCATGTTGTGGAGACGCTGTGTGTCGTTGTGAAAGTCAAACTACTTTGTTTGTGCTTCCAAAAGAGGACACAACTAGAAATCAGTGTTAGGTTGTACCGAAGAAACCTTCATAATCTAGACTGGAACAAATCTGTAAATACATCGTTTGTAAGTGCTGCTGAAGTGGAAACTCCTTTTGAGAAAACAGCCTTTATTATAATTTAAATATACTGACGCAAATAGAAAAAGTGCAAAAAACAGGCCTATGATATATAATTAAACCCTTCAGTATATAGATCTGAATAAAACTAAAATTTTGTGTATGTGAGTGCTTCTGAAGTGGAGAAACAAACTCATTTAGGGGAAAATTGCTTTTAAAGATATTGAAATCTACTGATGCAAACAGATAAAGTGCGATAAAATAGTTTGACAAACTAAATATTTTGGATGTGTTCTTTCCACCATTTTGAAAGCCCAAAATCTCAAAATTAACCAGTGCATGAAAAAAAAAAAAAAACGGGAATGTTTTTATATGTAGGGTCTTGCCTTAAAAAATGTGGTTTAATGAAATACATCTGTAATGTAGTCAAAATGCATCAGAAAGTGCAGTAATGAATGCAGACTGAATCTAGAAGCGGCGTTCTAGAATGTAGAGCAGCGGGTTCAGATCTGAGCGGTTGTTGTTGTTCTGGTTTTCGTGTGATTCTCTTCATCCGTCACAGACCGAGAGGCGAGGAGTCACATATTATGTAAGTTATGTGTTACCAGGCAACTAGCGATCATAAATACGGCTGAAGACTGTGAGCCACCAGAGTGACTCCTGCGCTCCGATAGAAGACCGCTCAATCAATACAATTCATTCCAATTCAAATGTGAAGTACCTTTTCCTACGTTCCTCTTTATTACTTGAGATGCGTTCACACTGACACTGATATAATCTGCATTGTGGATTAATAGTCTAATCGTCTGCAGTATCTAATGTATGTGATGCTATTGGTTGTTGATGCTCATTTGCATATGTAGTTAAGCTCTGTGTTATTTTGTTGCATTGTCACTTTAAATTAACTATCACTGAAAATGAATGTTTTTGTTGCAAATATTTACAGATGCATGTATATTTAAATTGATAAAACCAGACGAGATGAACCACATATGAGTTTGCTGTTAATTAACAAAAATGCACAAACCTGTAACTGTATATGAGTTGAAATCAATAGTATTGAACCATTTAAAAACCGCCTAGCAACCACCCCATAATACATTTACATTTAGTCGTTTTGCAGACGCTTTTATCCAAATCCATGAGGACAATAGAAGCAATCAAAATCAACAAAAGAGCAATAATACGCAAGTGCTAGGACAAGTCTCAGTACACTAGTTTTTTATTACATAATTAAAAAGAAAACAGAAAAATAATAGAGCAAGCTAGTGTTAGAGGCCTTTTTGCTTTCTGTTAATTGTATAATACAAGAAAAAGAAAACAAATAGAATGCAAAAATATTCGTTTTTTTAATATATAGAAAACTAGCAGTAAATGAATAGAGTGCAAGTCTAAAAGGGGGGATTCTTTTTAAAGAATAAAATTAGAATAGAGAGTGATAGAGTTCAAGGGTCAAATAAAAATGAATGAGGTGTGTTTTAGCTGTTGGGCAAGTCATTCCACCAGGAGGGAACATTTCTTGAAAAAGTATGTGAAAGAAAGTGATTTTGTGCCTCTTTGGGATGAACAATAAAGCGACGTTTACTCGCAATACTCAAGAAACATCCTAGTAATGAAAGTGCCATTAAAGTACCTTTAGAGGGTGCTTA
This sequence comes from Enteromius argenteus, assembly GCA_032357425.1. Classification (NCBI taxonomy): domain Eukaryota; kingdom Metazoa; phylum Chordata; class Actinopteri; order Cypriniformes; family Cyprinidae; genus Enteromius; species Enteromius argenteus. The sequence goes on from JAUCMR010000056.1 coordinate 490,819, forward strand.
AAATGTGCATAAAAACACACCAAGAGTTTTTTTTACCCTGGTAACTCATTACTTTGAACTGATTATTGCTCCAATGTCATAATATGTGTGTGTGTGTGTTTTGGACAGACTGATGACGATGACTACATGATGGAGAAGCCCCTGGGTTACCTGCCTCTTCATCATGAGCTGGACAGCGGGCTGGGCTGGACGGACGGTAGCTTCCACCAGGGGGAGCTGTCGGGCGTAGAGACGGAGGAGGGGCTCGAGGAGCACCACGGCGGGTCACCATCCTCTGAGTCCTTCATTTCGTCTGAACTGAGCGACTCGGGTTTCTACAGCGTCAGCACTGGCGAGTTCCTGCGGTTCCAGCGCCTGCTCGAGAAACGCATGCGCCATTACAACGCCCGCATGCACCACCAGGGGGAGCCGTGCTCCCGCGAGCGGCGCGACAGCCAGATAAAACACCCCCTAGAGGCCATCCCCGAAACGCTGACGGTGCAGCCTCAAAATGTCTGCACGCCCGTCCCAGGATCACGCGGTTTGTCGCGTGTTTCGTCCGTGCAGTACCGCAAGGCGGAGCGCCCGTGTTTGAACAGGCACAGCTCCAGCAGCGGCTCGCTCTTCAATCCCGTGCCTCACCCGAGTTCTGTGGGAATGCTGAGAAGAAGCAGGACACTGCATCACCGCCCGGCACCTATGGAGTACCGCAGACGGGCGAGTCACCCAGCCTCGCCCAACTACTGCAGCGCAACACTGCATCCCTGCGTCCACAGAGTCGACCTGCCTATGAACCTCCCTGAGGAGCCGGACTTGGCACTTATGCACGTTGTCGCACACCCTGTTGTACACCCGGCTGCACACCCTGCTGCACTCCCTACACAAACTCTGCACGCAATGAGTCAACCATCCCTGATCTCTCCAGTGGATGAACATTGCTGTGCACCTCCGGATCTCCACGGCAACGGCAGAATCCGAGCATCCACCGAATCGCAGCTCCAGAGGGGCTTCGTGACCCAGCAGATGCCCAACAACAGGTTCCACACTCTGAGTCACACGCCCAGTCAAGAAGCCAACGAAACCTGGCCCAAACCCGCCAATCGGGCGGTATCCGTCGGCGGAGGCGGACTCTACAGCACCTTGGAGGGCCACGCTCCGGCTAGGAAGCCACCTGGTGGGAATCTGCGCGCTTCCCGGAACCAGATGCTGCGCGATCGAGCGTCCCGTTTGGCGGACGAGCGCAGCGGCATGAGCACGGACGAAGAGAGTCACAGCGAGGTCCGCATGGGTCGCTACTGGAGCCGCACCGAGCGTCGCGAACACATGCTGCAGAAACAGCGACAGGCCAGGAACAACAGCAGCGGTGGCGTAGCTGTGTCAGGATTGGTGCATAGCGGCGGAGTCGTGGGAGGAGCTAGCAGAGACAGTTGTAATACCGTTCTCGAGCTGAGCCAGAGGAAACTCAGTCGCTTGAGGAACCGGAAGCTGCTGGACGACTGGACCACCGTAGAAGAACTCCTGACACACGGAACACGCCTGGGCGCCAGCGAAGACGCCTTGCAACTCCCTACGTCGTTGCTCACCGTCACAACTGTATAGCGACACCCATCTAGCGTGTGTTTAAATTGACTCATGTGTGTGAGTGTGTGTGTGTGTGTGTGTTGGACCGGCCGCACTACACAAAGCTACCTCCTGACATTGAGGTTTACTGTAGATACAGATGTTTCTGAACACCGTAGTACATTGATTTTTAAATGTTATATTTGCAGTATCTTGTTTTGCATTGTGTTGTGAAGAGATGTTTTATTAGGGAGTGAATTCACTGCAGTTTGATTCGACCGCATGAAGCAATACAACAGATACCGACGCCAGACAAAACGAATTCCATTTGGTGCCAAGAAAAGTTTACGTTCCGGTTTATTTTAAAGATGGTGCTAACCGTGAGATCTCATTTCGTCGACATGATTTGCAACTAGCCTGTCAACGACATCCGAATTACGTCACTTTTGCACAAAATTTAAAGAATTCCCTTTCCGACTGTCTTCCTCTAGCTAATTTGTGGCGTTAGCACAGCCCCTCCTCTTTTCAATCATGAATCTGATTCTCTGGGAATAATATCGGATAATCTAACGACGGATGGGGAGTTGGACATGCAGCCGGGGGCCGGCGGCTGGGAGTGCAGGGTTATACTGGAGATCGGGCAGCAGAAACGTGAGCGCGTGTTGTGAAGTGTGCGGGTTCTTGCACTATAACTGTAGTTCTGTAGAGTATTTTTAAAGCTATTTTTCTTGTGCTCTTCACAATTGATGTCACGAAAAGAAACAAAGAACTTTTATAAAGACTCAAATAAGAATTATAAGTGGTGTTAACGGAAGTACAAGAGTTTGGAGGGAAACAGAACTGCGTTTCGTTCTAATGTGCAAATTTATCAGATATTTTCAGCGCACCTGTCCGCAAACAACAAGGTTTCAACTTTACAATAAGCCTCATGAAACGCCCGCAGAAGGAATTCTGCACCAGTTGATAAGCCGAGTTAATGGTGTTCTGAATGATTCACACAAATTCGTTCTGCTCACGTTTCATGAACGAGACCTAATTATTTTCCAAAGCAGAAGATGCAGAAGTATTTTTGGAGTCACCTGTGTCAGCGTGGGATGTTTGCGGATGTCTTCTTTCTCCTTTGAGCAGAAAATCAGGATTTTTCCCACCTGCACTATTTTTGGTGCACGAGCACTGGAGTGTTTACAATTTTTCCTCACAACTGTGACTCTTTGCGACACATCTCGCTCTCTCACCCTGGTTTCTGAGGTGAAATCACGTCATTTTCACCGTGAGTCAAACGCTGTGAATAATGGATGTGAACGGATGGACCATCTTACGGATTAACAGAAGAACTCTGCCTCTCTCATTGGATTTTGCTCGTTTCCACTTTTAGAAATCATTTTCTTGGGATATGATGTACATGTGGTTGTAATAAAGATGAGATTTTAATTAACTACTTAAAGAGTGTCGAGTTTTTTTGTTTTTTGTAACGTTGTTGAAGTGGGCGTTCTTAAGTAAAATCTTTCATGACAGCAAACCTTTATTTAATTCAGAAACTGATAGCCTCTGTAGGAGCGCGCGCGTGGATTCCCGCGCTTTGACCAACGGATTTCCTACCGCTCATGAATATTACATCATTTTATAGAGACTGCACTCTAACAGAGCAGATTTAGCAGATACAGCATGACTATAAAATTGCATATTAGAAAGATTTTAAATTCCTTGACATCAGATGTACTTTCTCTCAAGATCTGACAATAGGCTACTTCAAGTAACATTAATGTTTATCGAAATTACGTCAAGAAGAGAGAAAAAAAGAAAAAATATACTTTCATATTTACGATTGACTTTAGTCAATTATGATTTTAAAGTTAACGTTCGAAATTGAGTTAAGACGAAAATATAATCAGTCGAAATTTACACAAAGCCATTAATTAAATGCTGAAATTGACATACTACATCGAAATTACTAAATCTTGAAAATGACATACTAGTAAGTCATAATCATGAGGTAAATATGAGAAACTATGGCTTCAACTGTACATTATTAAATACTAAATTATATCCTGCTGAAAAAAAGACACCATCACAAACTTTGTAAAGGTTTCTAATGGTATTTTTAGTGGAAACCATTAGAATTTATTGTGATGGTTGTCTTTTTTTTCAGTAGGGAATTAATACACTTTAGATGTTTTTTTTTTCATACTTTTATCTCATAAATATGCCAATTAGGTAAAAAAAGCAGCCAAACCTGGCTTTAACTTAAATGTCATAAGTTTAACTTTAACAAAATGTCATAATAATGACTTACTAAAGCAGAATTTCCCTTCTGTTGTACTCTTTCGAGACAATAAAACAATACCATGTGAGTAACAGTGATGTTTTGAGCCTCAAACCAGTGAGAATCAGCACAGTGAGCACTCAGAAGGTGACTTCACTTAGACACTTTCTCAGATGTTCACTTACTTTTGTCTGATTTTCACTCTTAAGATGTTTGTTAATAAAACACAGAAACACAAAATGGAATCCAACAGTAGAAAAGCACAAAATGGAACCGAATAACAGAAAAATGTCTTTCTCTAGCTCTGTTTCATTCACGCTGCGCTGGCGCCTCATGCTGGACGGAAACTGTCAGTGCCGGAAACAAAATGGAGGTTTCTCTAAAAAAACACTCCTGATTTATTCCACAGATGTTCTTCATAGCACTGAAAACAATGTCCCAAAACAAATCTTACACATAGAAGCCACTCTCAAAAACAAACTGGTTTAATATGTATAAAAAACAACAACAACCAGTCTCAGAAACAAACGCAGAACAAATATAAGACATCCGACTGAGTACACGACCCAACTAGTGCTTATACACAGAGACAGATCCATCTACTCTAAATAAAAAATACATGATTCCCTCGTCCTATCGCTCTCTCTGTGCGAGGAAACTGATCAGACGGCCTTCAAACTCGCATCGTTGAGCTGTAATGTCCTTCTGTAAAACAACACAAATACAGTCCATAGAGTCCATAAAAAAAGAGCAACGTCATTCATCCACACAGACAGGGGGCGCCGTGGCCTTCAGCTTCAGTCCAAACCCTGAACCTCGTGCTGCTTGTACGCCGCCGACACCAGATTTCCTGGAAGAACAGCATTCGTACGGTTAAATTAAACAAACTAATGTGTGAATTGTATATTTTCATTAATACAAAAAAACGTTAAATCCTTCAGGTCAACGTAAAGGCCCAACGAGCGAAGCCACAAAGCAATGCAAATCTGCACCGAAGCTAATTTCTATCCAATTTATCACATCAATCGGCATATATATGAATTACAAACGAGCCTTCCTTCGCATGCTTCAATGCAAGATACGAACAATATAAAAACCATAGCTGGGAATCGTACGACTAAGCTAAACCTTTCATTAATTAAAATAAAGCTAAAAATTAAAATATCACAAACTTAAATTGAAAATGGTGACGTGAAATAAAATAAGTTCCTATTTTAAGTAAAAAAAACACTAGTAAAATTACTAAAAGTTAAAATAGGTAAAATAAAGCACAGAAAAAAAACAATAAATATAATTTAACTGAAAATACAATACATGAAAAAGTACAAAAATTATAAATACTGCAAAACTCTATAAATAATACTTACAATTTAACACAAAATGAATAAAAATATGAATATAAAATATGCTAAACCATAAGAAAAAAGTAAATTAAATTAATAATAATTAAAATTAAAAAAAATTACATGAATGTAAATTAATAAGACATTTTTTTTAAATTTAGGTAAATAAAATTATTCAAATTACACTATTAAAAAATCTAAATAAATCATAAGCAATACTATAAAATAATACTAAAATAACGCTGCTGCTTGAATTCACAAACAAATGACTCTCTTGAGCTGATTCTTTTAATGACTCGGTCAAAAAGACTCATGAGTCGTGCCGCTATTAAAGCATACGCTTCACTCATCTTTATTTATATTCGAAGCTGAATCTTTTAGAGATTTGCAGTCAAAACTAATTGTAGTCGTCAAAACTGAGACTATGTTTTTGTTTAGTATCTTGACTGAATCATTAGGCCAGTTTTAGTACGCAGGTTTTGCTGCAGGGCATCATGGGAATGATCGGGGGGGAAGAGTAGACCTGAAGCATTCGCCTGCACATCGAGTAGGTCAGAGCAGGAGGACAGGAAGGCAAGCAGGAAGCAGCCAATCACAGCGGAGCTCAAGCCGCACCGGACCAGGCGGGACACAGGGGTCAAAGGTCATCTTACCTGGCGTCCCCAGCCCCTCTGCTCTTTCCCGGCAGACTTTGGGTCTGAACGGAGAGTCTTTGTCTTTACCTTTCGATCCCTTGGGTCGCCCCGCCGCCTTCTTCTTGGACTTACTGTCGCCCTTCACGCCCAGCAGCGGATGCACCTCTGCAGTGACATCACAAAAACATGTTCATGTCATTAGAACTAAAAGATCAAAAACATCATACATCATAATAAGTGCACTGATGCACAGTCCAATTCACAAACAAATGACTCTTTTGAACTGATTCTTTTAAGGACTCATGAATCACACTGCTTGTGAATCATAACTATATATAAATAATTTATTCTGAATTTTTTTGTGATTTATCCCACCTAACGTTAAAGTTTATTAGCATTAAACTCTAAATACATTAAAAAAATATATAAATGTACATGAATAATACTAAAATAACACCGCTGCAGAGTTCAATTCTTAAACAGATGACTCTTTTAAAAACTCAGTCAAAAGGTTTTTACTGCAACGATTTCACATTACAGTATTTGAGAGCTATTTTTCCTCTTTTTGTGTTGTGCTCTTTGATTCACACGCATCACAGCAGCTGGTAGTTAGGATATATGGGCTGCTGTCACTTTAAGATTAGTTAAAATATTTAACGTGGCGAGCGACTCTCTCACCGTCGTTCGG
>JAUCMR010000056.1:540667-566599 GCA_032357425.1 Enteromius argenteus
GATCTGCAAGGAGGAATGGCAGAGGATCCCCAAATCCAGGTGTGAAAAACTTGTTGCATCTTTCCCAAAAAGACTTAAGTATTTGATTAAAAGGGTGCTTCTACTAAATACTGAACAGAAGGGTCTGAATACTTAGGACCATGTGGTATTTCACTTTTTCTTTTTTAATAAATCTGCAAAAAATGTCAACAATTCTGTGTTTTTCTGTCAATATGGGGTGTTGTGTGTACATTAATGAGGAAAAAATGAACTTAAATGATTTTACCAAATGGCTGCAATATAACAAAGAGTGAAACATCTGGGAGTCTGAATACTTTCCGTACCCACTGTATTTTAATGATACTGTAAAGAGCCTGTTACATTCAGCTGTATTTTTTGTAGTTTGTAACCTTATATATATTTGTACAATATATTTACATGTTCAGTAAGCTCTGGGTAAGTTCACTTTTGCTAAAGTACATAAAAAACAAACAAACAAAAAAAAACACCAGTTATCATAAATATAGCAATCTTTATTTTACAAGTGCTTTTATTCAAAAATCAGAGCAATGTTACAATCAAACCAACAGTTTGTTATGAGTCAGAAACAGGCGGTTTTTACATCACTGAAAGTATTGACTCAATGCGTATGTCATGACAGAAAAAACAAACATACAAAGACATCATCGGACGTTTCCATCTGCTGTCTGTCGTTAAAGTGAAAAACTCCCAGAAAGGATTTGGCAACAAGCGACGTCTAACGTAATGAATCGAAGCTTATGATTAAGTGTGAACGGACAAACGTTCATACTGCAGCAGATGAAGAATACAACACATTTAATCTCTCTCATACTGGATGTGATGAAGATACGGAAGAACAGCAGATGTTGAAGCAGTAATACAGAAATTCATAAAGTGGCTCCTCGCCCAAGTTTAATCTGCGAATAAAAGATCGGAAATAACATCAATTGCACAAACTTCTCAAAAGTTGTTTTCTGGGTGGCAGCATTGAGCTGTTTCTACAAACTACCATTTATTACATCTTTATTTATTCATTAATTTTATATTATATGAATTGCCTGAGAGGGATGTTTAGAAATAAAGGATTCGGGAAAATAAGCGAAACGGCATGCAAATGTCAAAACTTTATATTTAAGGCAACTTTGAAACACTTAAATTAAAAATCAGCGGTGATTAACAGATCGATACTTTGGGAATAAATGTCATTGTAATGAACTTTAGTGAACATTAGAAGAAAATTCAACGTACGACTTCAGCTCAGAATCTGGTGCAAACATAAGCAAATGATTCAGGAAGTTGGCGACGACACAGGAAGAAGACACCTTTAAGTGCGTTAAAATGTCTTCGAATTTTCTGAAACCGAAATACTTCCAGAAGAAACCGATTCTTGGCATTTATGATTCTAACGTCTGAAGATTTCAGACAGAATGAAGCAAAGTAAAACAAGGAGAATCTCATCAAATTTGTCATATTTCAGCCCTAAATTAAAATCAAAATTATATTTAGAAGCGCATTTTAGGTCTATTATTTCTACGATGAATTCTTAAATCACAAAAGAAAGGTAAATATTATTTAAATTGTACAATTTAATCACCTAATGGCAGTATTTTTATATTAAATTCTACACTGATTTTAAAAAATACTGTATTATTGTATTTAAATTGTTGTTAAAATAACATGCTCAAAAATAAATGTTATTGTTCTTCTAAATATATTTCTTGATGTTTTTATTTTAATTTTTTTTTGGGGGGCGAAACTTGACGTGAGATTGACCCAGCAGGCACAGCGTGAGACACAAGCTAAACTCTTTCAGGGACGAACCAATAAATTAAGTGCTTTCCATCTAAAACCAAACAAAAGCATCCTTGGGAGAAAATATAAACCAGCTGACGATGAAATGGAGTGAATACGGCCTGATTATTTCACAAAAGATGGAGCTAAAGACAAAATACAGACGCACGTAAACAAGTAATAGGAAATCATTATTAGCAGCCACAAAATCATCACTGAACTGACTTTACTCGTTTAATCCAATTTTTAACACGTGAGAACGAGTCGTTAAAACGATAATACAGACCCCGACGACCCCAGTGCATCATGGGTAACTCAGAGCGAGAACTATTTCCGAACTCATTAAAATAATGACCTAAAGAAAAGTGACCTTTCGGATGTTTGCTCACTCGTTAGTTCGTTTGTTAGTTTGTTCATTTATTCATTCATTGGGAGAAGAAAAAACTGTGTTAAAGGAACAGTTCAGTGTTTCTTCATCAGAAATGTTGGAGAAATGTAGCATTGCATCAGTTTCTCAACAATGGATGCTCTGCAGTGAATGGGTGCCGTCAGAATGAGAGTCTAATAAAAACATCACAATAATCCATAGCACTCCTATCCATCAGATTTTTGACTCATTAGAAATACGATGGATTTGTTTCTCACAAACGTGCAGTTTTTGTCTCCTCCAGATTAATCGTGTACTTATTGGATTGCAAGATCACATGGATTACTTGTGGATTACTGTGATGTTTCTGTCAGCTGACGGCACCCATTCACTGCACTACATGTCTTCTCATCTGATGAAGACTTTCAGCACATGTTCATTTCCTCCTGAAATCTTCCTTTAGTCTAAGCGCAGAATGGTGTAAATCAGGATGCATTGGCTCTGGTTTAGTGTGAGGCTGAAAGTGCAGGAAGATGAAGCCGTATGTCACTGGTCACTCGACGGCTGCTGCTGTGTTCTGTGGCTTGATCTTGAAGACGCAGATGTGCAGGTGAGACGCGATCTCGTTGCAGACGCTCACGCAGTAGCGCACCAGATCGAACAGGGACAGAATCTGGTCAAAACAAGCCGAAAAAAACAACAGAATCTGGTCAAAACAAACTTCAAAAAAAAGAAGCAGATGACGAAATCTGGTCAAAACTAATGCAAACAAAAAAAAAACCAGCAAATGACGGAATCTGGTCAAAACAAACGCAAACGCCAAAAACACACAAAAAAACCCCAAAACGACAGAATCTGGTCAAAACAAACTTAAAAAAAAGAAGCAAATGATGGAATCTGGTCAAAACTAACGCAAACAACAACAACAAAAAAAAAACAGCAAATCACAGAATCTGGTCAAAACTGGTAGAATGAAAAAAAAACTAACGACAAACGTCAGACTCTGGTCAAAACAAAGACTAAACGACAGTAAAGTGTGACTTTAGCGTGATCTCACCAGAGAAATCCATAACACCACATACTCGTCGATGAAGCTGTTGAAATACTGATCGAGAAACAGCAGGCCTGGACCCAGAAACGCCGCGTCGTGAAGATGCATCTCGCTCTTGGTCATGTGAGCCACCTGACGAGACAAACAGCAGCTCAGACAGGCGTCAGATACGCCGGACGAGTCGCAAGCGTCTTTACTCACCACTAGTTTATTGGTGATTTTGGCCGAAACGAAGCCGAAGGCCAGGATATACAGGCAGGGGTGTTTCTGGAACAGCTGGACGGCTGACTTCTTATAAATCATCATGGCGAGGATGATAACAGAGCCGATGTGCAGCACGGGTGATAACACACTCGTACCCTGAAACACACGTGTGTTTATACTTCAGAGAGAGACTATCTATAGAACACTAATAATAGCGCATGTCTGTTATATAGCGGAGGTGGTGTACGTACCGCTATAGTGGATCCGTTTTTACCCACGCCGCCTGTAAATATGACTCTGAAGTAATTGGTACACGAGAAAACCACCGCAATAAATGTGCAAAGAGCTGGAATTATTTTCATCTGGATGTTTATTACAGGAATCTGTTGAATGTGAGAGAGTGAGAAACTGTTACAATCAAACACATGCATATATAATCATATACATTTTTACCTTTTTTCCTGAACAATATTTTAAAGATTTGTATTTGATTGTTTTTAATGTATCATTAACATTATGTAATTAATACATTACACTAGAATAATGTATACGCACACATATAATCTAGAAGATTCAGCTCTGATCACAGGAATAAATTACATTTTAAAATATATTCAAAAAATAGTAAAAATGTCACAATTTTACTGTATTTTGGATCAAATAAAGGCAAGCTTGGTGAGCCGAAGAGAAAAAAAATCTTACTGTTCAAAAACATTGCCTGGTAATGTATATTATTATTTACATTATATAATTTACTACTGTTCTATTACTTTACAATATCAATTAAACATATTTAGAATTTATGCACATATTATATGTAATTTTTATATAATGTTTCATTAATATATTATCTTACAATATTAGAATTTATTTATATATATATATATACACATACATACATTACATTTACTTTTAAAGTAATTATACTTAACTATTTTTAATTTAATTAGATCTATAACTTAAATTACAAATTACACATTATTATATAAAGTATTCAATTATAATAAAGCATTTTTAAAAATGCAAACATTGTATAATATGTTTATAAATTATACAGTAGTATGTAAACAAAGTAATTTTATAAATGTATCTATTTTTATCGTAAACTATTATTTTTAAATACACATTGTTTACGAGGCAAATGCATGATAATAATGTTGAGATCTTCTCATACGTGTTAATATGTAATAACGGGCGTGTGATGAAGTGAAGTGAAGCGGTCCTAATAATCACAGATGTGTGAGAGAGAGCTGGATTACCGGAGACTGCCAGAAATCTGATCCGCCCACGGCAGCCAGCAGATACAGCACAATTATGAAGATCTGCACCTCTGTCACGTCAATGCTGATCAGAGCAGAGACAGACGAGCGTTAGACACACACACACACACACACAGTCTCATTCTTGATTGGAATCGATCAGGTTAATTAGTGTTTCAGGCAGCTGATTGGTGCATTGCTAGCATTAGCGGCCAGGGAGCCGTCTGATTGGCCGCTCTGCGCTGGATTTACCGTGACGCTCCAAACCGTGGGCCCGACAGCGGCCGTGAACGTCTGCAACAACGCAAGACAGATCTGCATCTCTGTGACGTCAAATCTGCAGAACATTACACCTGCTCAAACACAGGTGCGCTCGCACTCACAAACATCGCACAAACTTCGCAAGTCTATCGTGAACCTGCTGCGCTGGGTAGGGATGGGCGGTGTGATAGATAATCGCGACACTTTCTGGTAATGATTGCGATAACGATATCAAGTTTCTGTAGAGAAAAGTATTATCTTTCCTATTTTTACTGAGTACACACGTAATGTAGTGATGTTTAATTCATACGGGAAGCCAGAGGGCGCTCTGGCGCAGAAACACATAGGCATCGCAGAAGTAATAGTACTGACAACGCTCCAGGAAATCCCTAATATGGACAAACAGATCCAGTTATCGCTCAATAAATGCAGATAGAGAGATTTAAACTGATGAAACGTGTTAAGTTTCAAAAATAAAAAAAGAATAACGTAGAAACGTAGACTTTACTGTTGTTATCGCAGGGAGACTCGTTTTTACTGGTATATCGCAAACGGTAGGATATCGCCCATCCCTAGCGCTGGGATTGCGTGAAAACTGTGCGAACAGAGGTAAATTTCTATTACTAATTCCTTTCTATTGAACGAGGCAGTTGAGCAGAAGTGCTGGATACTCACATGCCGAAGCGCAGCGTGCCGGAGACGTAGGTCTGCCAGTGAGCGCAGTAAAACATGAACATGCCCGAGAAACAGCAGAAGAACATCCAGTCAGGGTGAGAGCCCAGCTGAACCGCCAGACTCGTGCCCAACACCACGAACACTGCACACACACACACACCGCCTGCTTCAACACCACTGATATATGCTTTATTACATTTCATTATCACTCATTTTAAATACAAATAAACACACGGTGTCTAATTAACACGATGCCATTATCAGTATATTATTAGAGTACTAAAATTACTATTCATATTATCTTTTGACATTTAAACATTTTTAATATAACATGTAAAATATAACAATTACATTAGTACGTTTTAGTAAATAAATGTGAAATAGAAGCATATATTTATTTAATGCCATGCCTTCATTTTAGGCTATTTTTATGGCAAGTTTTTTTATAAATACGAATATAAAAAATACAATAAAAACCAGCAAATTTTGTAACAAAAGTTATAATACACAAGATTTTTTACATTAACAGCTGATAGAAAATTTTCTGGCAAAGTTATATACCATGTTCATTAAAGTTTTCTACATACATTAAAAGCTGGACTGTTCAATAAATGGGAAATAAAATATTATAAATATAATTTATGTGCATTATGTAGAGTACATTGTATATAGACTTTATAAGTTTAAAAATTCCATTATGTAATGTACTATTAATTATTCAACTATAATTATTTAATAAATGTTAAATAAATTATTTAATATAATATTAACCTAACCGTGTTTTATATAAAATTTATAAATTATTATTTATGCATTATTAAAAAATTACACGCATTTTAATATATAATTTATATATTACACATATCATACATGCATATTTATATTACACACACTGCATGTACGATATATATATATATATATATGTGTGCGTACATTACATTTACATTATATAATTTATTACTAACACATTATTTATTAACTAAAGGTTTTATGGACATGTATTATAATTTATATGTAGCTTAATAACATAATATATAATTTAGGCAATTAAACAATAGTTATAACAATAATCAATAATACATTGCACATTTATATAGCTTTTATTGTGTGAATTTTATTATATAATGAATTACTAATATATTCTTTAATAATATTACATTTGACTTGCGTTATAATTTATATGATGTAATATTAAAGACATTTAAAATGTCGCTTACGTATATAATTTGCATAGCATTTTTATAAATACATGCTAAATGCAATTTATTATATTAAATAAATGCAAATATATTTTGTATGTACATGTAGCATTTCATATGTTTATTGGACATTATATAAACTTACATTAAAAATATAGTAAACATAACATATATTAAATTTTGTGTATATTTTATGTATATAACACAATATTTAAAAGGCAAATTTATGAAATGATTTCCTAAAAGCAAAAAATGTCTAATGGCAGCTAATTTAAAAACGTGACAAATAACAGTTGACACTTTTTGCGCAACAGCTCACCTGTGGAGAGGGAATCGCAGCCGTGGTCGAACAGCTCCCCCAGTGGTGAACTGCTGTTAGTGCGTCGCGCCTGTTTCCCATCGATGGCATCCAGCGACTGATAGACGAACAGGCCCACCGCGCACAGGAGATACGCCCAGAGAGGAGCCTGAACACACCAGAACAGATGAGTTTATCGTACGAACATAGCGTTTTTAGCACAGTAGGATTGCGCTGTACCTGTTCGGTGGCGGTGGGACAGTAATACACCAGCACCAGCGTGGTGAAGATGTTTGTCGCCAAACCGACGATGGTGATGAGGTTGGGCGCGATCCAGGGTGGCATCCTGTGCACTAGCCACTCCCAGTAGCGCTGCATGACGGGTTCGAGCAGCGAGCGTCCCGAGCTGCTGTAGCGATGCTCCTCCAGACGCTTCAGCTGGTGCCGCGACAGCACTGGCGCCGGCAGCTCGAACAAACGTCGCAGCACACCAGGCGCGAACCAGCACGACGAATCCACGCCCCGTGCCCGCTCGCGGACCACAGCCCCGCCCCCCCGCCGCCCGCTCATCGCTCTCAGCCAATCACAGCCCGAGTCTAAGCCTGACTCCGCCCACTGCGTGCCCGCAGAGCCACAGCAGGATGGCTGGACGCCTGCGAACAGGTCAAAGGTCATTTATAACTGAAAAAATGAGTGAGGAATGTCATAAAACGCTAATTATTTTACCTGTTCACCAATCGCGAGTTTGAAGACGCCTACAGGCCACGCCCCCAAACGAAAGCCCCTCGAGCTTACGTCACAACGGCCGGAGCGGCGCACTTCCTGGTTCCTCAAAGAAGACATAGTTACACTATTATTAAATATTCAGGACAATATTCTAAACACTTGAGTTAAATTACCAGAGTATACAAATCAGAGGAATACCACAGTAAAATATCAGATTACACACAAAAACCATGGTATTCTTCGAAACGTCTTGTAAATACCTTGGTATTTGGTTATTTTTATCAGTCAGTGTTGTAATATTACATTTTGATGAATCCTCGCACTTTCTGAAGTGATGTCATACTGAAACCTGAATAATAATGACGATGATGTAACGCTACATTGATGAGGATTGATTAATTACGGTCATTATTACGTAACAGTAGCGTGTTTAATCTGTCAGTCTCAGTGATTCCGGGTTTAACGGGTCAGAGGAGCGGTGGACTGCAGGTGTCTGTCACCGGGGGTCTGTCAGGGGTCTCAGGGCCGGTGTAAACGGTCGAGGGTTCGAATCCCGATCCGGTTCGCTGTTTGCTCGGTCGTTTAACCTTCCAGCCGCTTAACGTTAACTCACCCGCCGACTGCAGACAAGCTCCAGATTCGGAGAAGATGCGCGATCTGTCCGCTGGAATCCGGACGCCTCGGCTCCGGTGTCGGTTCCGCCGGTCCCGGTCCGGTTAGCGCGAACTGCTAGCGCGACGCCGCCGGTCACTTCCGGCGCAGCTGAACGCGGACGCGTCAATAGCGTCGCAGATGCGCGGAACTGCGCATACAAGCGAAGAAGTGATTCAAGAGCGTCAAAGATGCGCTGCGCAGCGCTGAAAACAAATAATAATAATAATAATAATAATAATAAAAAGGTTTTGGTGTATGCAAATCAGATGTAATTGATGTTTAACATTATTATTAAAATGGGTAAATATAATATATCACAAAAGAAAGTGGAGTAACAGTAAACCCTCTTTCGCTTTAAAAATTAATGTAAAAATATTTACATCCAAAGATAATCAATCCATCGGAGAACTGTATAAAATCATGTATGAATCTCTTTCCAGTTCAGACTTTCAAGATTTTTTACTTTTATTCTCTTGCAACCCCCGTTATTGTTATTGTATGCATATATATATATATATATATATATTTATATATATATATATTATATACACACACACACACACACACACACGGACATTTATGTATGATAGAGATGTGATTGGAAACATGTATATTTGTCATATGCATTTTATTTTCCCTATTTTAGTTTGTAAATTGATATTATTCGATAAAATAATAATAATAATAATGTGGATTTCAATTATGACTAGTTTAAACCATATCTTACAAAATACATTGACATTTTTCATTATGTTGTATTTTTATGTTGTTGTATATTTCATTGATCGTTTTTAGTATAATTTAATTTAACAAACAAACTATTAAATATCATAAATAGATGAGAAATACTCATTACTTATTTACTTTTTTTAAATAGAGTTTAATTTAGCGATTTTAAAATGTTTGCGTTTTATATTTCTTGCCTAAAAGTCTCTAAATAATATATATATGTACGTACATTAAACGATGGATTAAACAAAGGCGAAAAAGAGTTGTGTGGAAATATCTCATCTCTCTCTCTCTCTCTTTAGGGGCGGAGCGTCTCATTTCTCAGGTCTTTCTGCTGGAATCGTCATCACATCAGTCTAACGCAGAAGTTTTGTCGGATACAGTAACGCTTCATCCCGTTAAGCACGCACGCGTTTCTCCGCTCCGTTTGTCGCTCAGCGCGTCTAAAAAAACTTTTAAAAATTCCCCCGTTTTTTCTTTTTCTTTCTTTTTTTGGGGACGCTCTTCATGTCTGTTGGCCAAGAGAATACGTGTCGAGGGAAGCATAGTCCTTCAAGAGCCAAAGAGAAGCTCTGAGGCACTCTACCTCGGGTTCGTGCAGCTTTTTCGGTGCTTTATTTCGTTTCAAACGTTGAGTTTGGCGTGTTTGGTGGAACGCTCGCCTCTGACGTCACGCGCGTGGCCCCGCCCCCACCATCCGTCATTCCATAATTACATGCTCTGAACTTCGGTAAGTATATCATTACAAAACACACACGTTTCATATTGTACTTTATTTATCCGAAATATTGTATGTGATGGAACCTGTTTAAACTGTACAGAGCCCCCGTTTTGTTTTAAAACTGAATTCTAACTAATATCACCAAAAAAAAACTAAATATATATATATATATAATATTACAGCGTGACGCTGTAATGTCTGTTGTGCAAAGAAAACAATAACAAAAGAGGAGTTTTAAGTTTTGTCTCTATTTAATTTATTGCTGACATTTATTATGAGTTTATGTGAAGATTGTTTTAAGTTCACGTACATTAGAGGTGATTTTTTTTAAAGTGTAAATTTAAAAAAATGTACTTTTATGTTTGAATTAATTTCTGAAAAATGTGATTAGTTATTTTTTAATCAATTGACTTTATATATATATATATATATATATATATATCTAATACAAATTTCTGCACTCATAATTTCTGTTTCCTTGTGAGCATGTGGGTTAAGCAATAATTGGTTTAGTAATAGCAGCTCTATTGTTCCTGAGAGTGAGTCTGAGTTTCCTCTCTCAACCGTCTCTATATTTGCGCTTTAGACCACAGATTCTGCAGAACAGACCGTCTGAATAACCTCTGCCAAATGCTTTTATGGTCACATTTGTTCTTTTCCACAATGTGCCTCAGACGGGTTGCAAATATAGCGCAGTCTGGGAGTATACAAGCTCCTCTTGTCAGAGTAGGCTCGTAAAGTACCACGGTAATACCTTGTCTTTTGGATTCTTGCATGCATGTAATGTCCTGCTCCAATGTAACGTGATTCCACTGCACATGTAAATCGTGTTGTGTTTGTAAACTCCCGCAGATCCGCATCCCGACCGGTTCCTGACCGGTAACCATGGCAACCCGAGGCCACGCCTCCAGCTCGTTAATGAGCAACCACACCAAAGAGCGAGTGACCATGGCCAAGGTCACGCTGGAGAACTTCTACAGCAACCTCATCACGCAGCACGAGGAGAGGGAAATGAGGTGAAAACAGACGAAAATAAAGAGTGCTCCAGCTTCACAATGAGCTCTTTATTCTCCTCGGCAGCCCAAAACATGCTCAGGTCACACTTAAAGCATGATATTAAAGAAGCCGTGCACTGAATCAGTGATCTGAAGTGCTGTGCTCCGTCAGTGGAGCGTAACACCATTCCTCTGAGCTGAAACACTTCCTGTGTTGCTCATTTACTCAGTGTTTATAACATTCAGAGTTCTGTGCCAATGTCAACACTCAATGAACTTCACACGGTGTGCTGCTGTTCACTGAATACTACCTACTGTTTGTTGAAAATACATATATTTTGACAAATGTTACTAATGCAGTAGTCTGCATGCTGCAAAAATATGAGAAATATTGCATCTTGTAATCTAGAACATTTTGTTGACAGGCAACAAAAACTGGAGAAGGTGATGGATGAGGAGGGACTGCCTGATGAAGAGGTAACAAACACACATCACAGCAAGTACAGCAATCATAACTATAACCATAATGGTCATAACTACAACTGCAATCATAATGATATTTATAACGAGAATTTATAACAAGAATGATAATGATATCTGAACCGATAACTGTGATCATAACTAGAACAGTAATAACTAAATAATATAATTGTATAGAACTGTCATAATTGTAATCATAACGATATCTGTACTGATAACTATAACGATAACTGTAATCATAACGATATCTGTACCGATAACTATAACAATATCTGTACCGATAACTAATGATAACTGTGATCATAACAATATCTGTACCGATAACTATAACGATATCTGTACCGATAACTATGATAACTGTAGCTATAACAATAACTGTAATCATAACAATATTTGTACCGATAACTATAATAATAACTGTAATCATAACAATATCTCTATCGAAAACGATGATGATAACAGTAGCTATAACAATAACCGTAATCATAACGATATCTGTACCGATAACTATAATGATAACAGTAGCTATAACAATAACTGTAATCATAACAATATTTGTACCGATAACTATAATAATAACTGTAATCATAACAATATCTCTATCGAAAACGATGATGATAACAGTAGCTATAACAATAACCGTAATCATAACGATATCTGTACCGATAACTATAATGATAACAGTAATCATAACGATATCTGTACCGATAACTATAATGATAACAGTAGCTATAACAATAACTGTAATCATAACGATATCTGTACCGATAACTATAATGATAACAGTAATCATAACGATATCTGTACCGATAACTATAATGATAACAGTAGCTATAACAATAACTGTAATCATAACAATATCTGTACCGATAACTATAATGATAACTGTAATCACAGCGATATATTTATCAATACCTATAATGATAATCCTAACACACAAAAGTATATGAATATATAAATATTTCCATATATGTATTTGTTGTGGTCCAGAAGCGCATGCGTCGCTCTCAGCACGCTCGTAAGGAGACAGAGTTCCTGCGGCTGAAGAGAACCAGACTGGGTCTGGACGACTTTGAGTCCCTGAAGGTGATTGGACGAGGAGCGTTTGGGGAGGTGAGTATGATAAGGAGCGTTGATGACACACTGATGAATCTGTGAGTGTGTGTGTGTTACAGTTAAGTGTGTTTCTGCTGTCTGCAGGTGCGTCTGGTCCAGAAGAAAGACACAGGACACGTTTACGCCATGAAGATCCTTCGCAAAGCCGACATGCTGCAGAAAGAGCAGGTGACGCCTAACGAACGTGTCATTAAAAACTCATCATGATCACACCACGAGTAAATTAATAATAATGCAAACAAAATATTAACAAATAAAACAAAGCTAAATAATGATTTTATTTTGTGCTGTTTTATTATATTTGGTGTTACTTCATTGTAATATTTTCTTTTTAATAATACAAAATGTTATGCTATTTCTTGTTATTTTGTTTGTATTTTATCTTATGTAATTTCTTTATTTGATTTTCTGTCATTTTTGTCACACCATTGTGCCATTTTGTTATTTTGGTTTCATTTTAATATTTTGTTTTATTTATTGGTTAATGTTGTTTTATTTTATTTTACATCATTTTCATTTTTAAAGAATTTTATATTGTGTTTTAATGTATTTATATTGAATTTTCTTACATAAAATGTATTTTTTTTTTAAATATTTTATTTTATTTTGATGCTCTGTTGTGTCTCAGGTGGGTCATATCCGGGCGGAGCGGGACATCTTGGTTCAGGCCGACAGTCTGTGGGTGGTGAAGATGTTCTACAGTTTTCAAGACAAACTCAACCTTTACTTGCTCATGGAGTTCCTGCCCGGAGGTGAGAACTTCTTCATTTTGTACTCAAGTACATTTCAGATGTGTCTTACGGTTCACTTCATCAAGAATACAAATTACTCCTTGTGCTTCCGATCATGGTCAAGTCCAAAAACGCTTGTAATAACTGGACCTGACAACAGATGGAAACGGTCTAAACTGAAATATACATGCAGACACTCATATGAGGAGCTTCAATCGGCAAACTATCACTTGAGCATGCTTTTAATGCTCAAGTACGTGAAATATCGACGTCTGACCGATCGCTTGTGTTCTCCAGGAGACATGATGACGCTGCTGATGAAGAAGGACACACTGACCGAGGAGGAGACGCAGTTTTACGTAGCTGAGACGGTTCTGGCCATCGACTTCATCCATCAGCTGGGCTTCATTCACAGAGACATCAAACCAGACAACCTGCTGCTGGACTCTAAGGTCAAACACCCTGACAGGAAGTGACTCAATAGCCCACTTCCTGTGCCCTCTTCTGCTTTCACAGCGCTTCTCTGTCAGCGAGGCGTCTGATTGGCTGAGAGCTGTGTTTTATTACCTGTGTGTGTGTTTTAGGGTCATGTCAAGCTGTCTGATTTCGGCTTGTGTACGGGACTCAAAAAGGCGCATCGGACAGAGTTTTATCGCAACCTGAACCACAGCCAATCAAACGACCTGAGTGAGTGAACAAAGCTTCAGGCTGATCGAAATTGTCTTTTCTCACTGACATGACGTTTGGGATTCCCAGTTCGGACAGCGCAAACGCCCATAGATTCCATTCGGGGAGTGAAAACTTTTGCACAACCATTCCTATACACTGAAGCCTATTAAAACATGTTTTAGCAAGGTGTTTGCAAACATGCTAAATCATGCCAGAAACATAGCAAAGTGCTAACTCATTTTAGCAACATGCTAATTCAAGTTGGGCATGAGCTAAAACATCTTAGTAATGTGCTAATCATACGAGCATTGTCTTACAACATCCAAACAACACGGTCATTCATGTTAGCACGTTAATTAATGCTAGCGTAGTGATAAAAATGGTAGCAACACATTTAATATGCTAAAGGCATGTTAGCAACAGCGCAAACTTCTTCCATTCAGGGTGTGAAAACTTTTACATAACTCTTATAGAGCAAATCCTATCAATAAACAAGACATTAAAAATGCTAACATCATGATAGCCTTGTGTTAAAACATGTTACAAACATGCTAGCAACAAGCTAATTCATGTTAGTGTAATGTTAAAAATCCCTAGCAATGTGTTACACGTTAAAAACATGTTAGCAACATGCTAGTTCATATTAGCATAATGTTAAACCTGGTAACGGTAATGCTAGCAAGATGTCGAACATGGTAGAAATATGTTAGCATTATGCTAATTCATGCCATGTGTCAAAACATGACAGAAACGTGCTAAGTCTTGTTAGTTACATTTTATTGACTTTCTCTGATTAAAATCTTCAAACTTTGAGCTGTTTGAAACTTTTAGACCTGGTTTTGTGAATATTCAGTATTAAATGAGTAATTTGCGTGTTTCTCTTAGCGTTTCAGCACATGAACTCCAAGAGGAAGGCCGAGACGTGGAAGAGAAACCGGAGGCAGCTGGTCAGTGTTAGCAATGGCTTCATTAGCCCGTTTACAGCACACAGGAAGTGATGCATTATGTTGATCCGCCTCTTTCAGGCCTTCTCCACGGTGGGAACGCCGGACTACATCGCGCCGGAGGTCTTCATGCAGACCGGATACAACAAGCTCTGCGATTGGTGGAGTCTGGGTGTCATCATGTACGAGATGCTGATTGGTAAGAAGCAAAATTTATGCTAATGAGATTGTTAACCGTCAGAATCGCTCGGAATATCCGTTTTGATTTTTTTGTACATTAGCAAATAGTTTTTGCAGTTTAGCAGATGCTAGCTAGGTAACACTGGCTAACATTAGCTAGCTGCTTAGCATCTGGTACTGTGTGACGATGTAGCATTTAGAGAATAAAATAATTGGTGTTAAAACGATTTTTAATATTCTAAAAAAATTATTATGATTTAAGCATAATGTACATGGTCTTGTAACTTTGGATTATTCAGGTGTTTAAAAAATGTTTTGCTTGTTTTTGTAAGAATACAAAATTAATAGCTCTTATATATTTTAATAGTAAATTATTAAATAAAATAGTTTTTAAGAATACATTTTTTTTATAAGAATACTCATCATTGATTCTTTAAGTCATTACAGAAAAATGGTGCATTGCATTGAAATGTTAGTAATGTTAATAATATTAAATTACATGAAGAAGAAAGAAATAATGAATAAAGAAAATAAATATTTTCATAAATAAATTCTTCAAGATAACTTGTACCACAAAGGGCAAATGATTATTATTATTATTTTTTTTAACTAAATTAAATTCATGATTTAAAATGAATTACATCAAGAAGGAAAAATGCTAATTGAAATATTTTCATAAATTAATTCTTCAAAGTAAATTGCATGAATAAGGAAAAAAATAATTTAAAAACCATTTACTTTATGCTTCATAATAAATTACTTGAAATTAAAAAAATATTTAATTATGAATTAAAATAATGTTTTAAAATTAATTACATCAATAAGGAAAAATATTTTAATTATTAAAATGAAGTTAATGCTTCAAAATAAATTAGGTTGAGAAGGAAAAAAAATATTGAAATGATTAAAAGGATTACATTAATGCTTTAACATAAAATCAAGAAGAAAAATATTTGTAATTATTAAAATGATCTAAATAACATTAATAAGTAAAAAGCCTTTAAAATTTTATGTTTTAATGAAATTTTAATTATTAGAACTAACAAGTGCATTTTATGAACTTCAAAGCACCTCTAAGATGTCTGGCCGCTCACGGTGTGTGTGTGTGTGTGCAGGCTACCCTCCGTTCTGCTCAGAAACTCCTCAGGAGACGTATAAGAAGGTGATGGGCTGGAAGGAGACGCTGGTGTTTCCTCCGGAGGTGCCGATCTCGGAGCGAGCGAAGGCTCTGATCCTGCGCTTCTGCAGCGAGGCCGATCATCGCATCGGAGCGGCCGGCGTCGACGACATCAAGAGGAACGCCTTCTTCGAGGGCGTCGACTACGACCACATCAGGTCTGACCGCACCTGACCAGCGTCTGTTTGATCTTTTACTGTTCCTGATCTAACCATGCTTCTCCCTCGTTCTCAGAGAGAGACCCGCCGCCATCTCCATCGAGATCAAGAGCATCGACGACACCTCCAACTTCGACGAGTTCCCCGAGTCCGACATCCTACAGCCCTCGAGTAAGAGCTTAACTTCTGCTCAGTCCTGCAGGAATCACTGCTTCAGTGCTAATTACATGAAGAAAGAGCAAAAAATGTGTTATTAAAGTAAAAAGTGCTTAAATAAATTTAACAGACAAACAAAATGAAAAGGAAAAATTTAATAAAAATAAAGTAAAATTAATTAAAGTTGAATAAATTGATTCCTCAAAATAAATTACACCAAGAAGGAGAAATTATTTAAGTAATTATTCATATAAATTAAATAAAAACTACTAATTAATGTCTGTATTTCAAGAACACATCAAGAACATGCCTTTTAGACACACACACACTTCTGTTCAAATGCTCACAAAGGCTGCATTTATTTAAAAATAGAGAAAAATACAGTTATATTGTGGAATATTAGTACAATTTAAAACAACAGTTTTCTATTTTAATATACTTTCAAATATAATTTATTATGCTGAATTTTCATCAGCCATCATTGCTCCAGTCTTCAGAGTCACATGATTATTATCATCTTAATATTGTTTTGGTACTTCTTTAAGGATTCTTTGAGTAAAAAGTTGAAAGGATTGGCATTCATTTAAAAAGGAAATCTCTTCTATCAAGTTCTACTATCACTTCTTTTATTGAATGAAGATGTATTAATGTATTTAAATTCTAAAAGCGTTCACACAGCAGTGTGTCTGAGCTCTGTTCTTCTCTGTCGAGGTCCGGCCGTGGCCAGCAATCATCACCCAGAGGCAGACTACAAGAACAAGGACTGGGTCTTCGTCAACTACACCTACAAGCGCTTCGAGGGTCTGACGGCCCGAGGAGCCATCCCGGCCTACATGAAGAGCGGCAAACGATGAACACTCAGACGAGTAACGACAAAAACACTCAGTAAAACCCATCAGAAAACTCATTTATTTCTACTTTCCATCTTATCATGATTATTTTTTTCAAAGTATGACTCTTATGTTTGATCTTAATGTTTGTATCTTGCAGGATACGTTGCTTCTTCAGTGTATAAATTCACTGAAAACACTTGTTTATTAACGCTAACATGGATGTAATGCTAAGGTTGGACTTTTTTAAAAGAAGACACATGGCAGATTATTTCTGAAGTGAAAGCGTCTCGTATAAAAACGTTATAAAAGTGTAAGTTTACAGTAAAGATAATGCAGCAAACTAAGTATTTTATTCAATATGTTGCACACAAAGCCATGTGTCCAACCAAGATATGTTCCAAATTTGAAGTTGACACAAAAAAAAAAGATTTTGTTTGGATGCTATACCAAAAGTAACCACTGGGGGACACCCAAACTCCATTTTCTGTCCCAAATCAATCATTTTCTGTCACAGTATGACTTTTATTATTTGGACAGTCCCCAAATATAGAACCTTTACTGTCAGACCTTTCCACCGATATGTGTTTTGTCAAGATTACACAAGCCACAAAATCATAGTCTGTTTGTATATATGTATATATATCTTGATTTATACCCTTAAAAGAGCGACATATTCCCTGAGATACAAACATTTAGAGACTGATGACAAAACATGATTAACTCCTAAATGTATAATGTATTCTGAACAGCAGGTGGCGCTGCATGCTTCAGAAACAGCCGTATTCTGTTCTAAATCCTTACACACACTCAAACCTAAAATAATCATTCATAAAGCTGAGGTGAAATTACATGTGTATTTGTGTGTGCGGATAAAAACTAGAGTAGAGCGCTATCTGCTGTTAAAACATAAGCTCCGAACCCATTCCAAAGACAATCTCAGAAACAAGTCATGAATACATTCTGCATCACTTTATCATCAATATAATGTTCAGATGAGCAGATAGGAGCCATAATACAAACAAAGCACATTTAATGACACGTTTAGCATTTTCCTTCCATAGAAAACTGTGAAAATTAAACCGCTATATGCGTAATTAAACGCTTTCATTAATATCTGCTTGTCTGTACACAGATTTATTAACAGTGTCTTTTAAAAGCACTGTTTTAATGCATTAAGCCACGTTAAGCGTTTTAGAATTTGCCAAGACCAAAAACACTATCACAAACAACTCATCAGTCAACACTTTATGTTCACGTCTGAAGATCATCAGAATCAAGTTTTTATGCTGGAAAGATTTTGTGGTTGATTTTAGCAGATCTAATACCAAAAAATGCTTGTTTTTCTATAAATGCATTACTTTTGTAATGTTTTGTAATGTCCTTTATGAAAATTAACCATGTGTTTTTGTTTTGTTTTTTTACTACAAATAAACCAAAAAACCACATGGTCTTGCAACATTAGCCGTACTTTATACAAATGGTTACTACACTTTTACTATAATAAAACCATGGTTAATTTTTGTAAGGTGTGTGAATGTTTAAAGCTTTGCATAAACTACCAGTCAAACGTTTTTGAACAGTAAGATTTTTAATGTTTTTACAGTAACATATTTAAAATAGCTGAATATATTTTAAAATGTCATTTTGTCCTGTTATTTTTTTAAAGCTGAATTTTTAGCATCGTTACTTACAGAAATCATTCTAACGTCCTGATTTGAAACATTTATTATTATTATGATGCTAAAAACAGCCGAGTAGATTTTTTTTCCCGGTTTCTTTGATGAATAGAAAGTTCAGAAGAGAATAGAAATCTTTTGTAAAATTATACACCATACCATTCAAAAGCTTGGAATCAGTATTATTTCTTTAAATATTTATTTTGGGGAAGAAAATTATAGAAATTTATACTTTTATTTAGCAAGGATGCCTTGAATTGATCAAAGGGATGATAAAGACATTTGTAATGTTACAGAAGATTTCTATTTTCAGATAAATGCTGTTCGAGAGACTTTAGACATTAAAAATCATACTGTTCAGAAATGTTTTACTGGTAGTCTATATACTGTATTTTGTGCCTTATAAGAGAACTTTCAGGGCTAGAAAGCCTCATGTTTGTTTATTTTTGATTATTATGAGGAGTTATGGATGCTGTTAGTGTTAGTGAGATCTGGAGTGTGTGTTTGAGGCTCATTCTGAGCTCTCACGGCTGGATTTGTTTATGGAGAGATTTGCCTGCTGCTGATTTGACTGTTAAAGGTACTGTCGGCTCACATGATCACAGATCTGCCTTCAGGAATGAAAGTACGATCAGTATTCGGTACGATCGAGTCAATTCAGTCTCATCATCTGTAGCTTTATGTTGCATACGAACCATCTCAATAGTAGTTTCTTGGGAAAAGACTCTCCCGTTTTGTTTTGTTTTCTCATCTAGCATGCAGTGCATCGTTAAATATTTTTATATTGATATTTAACCGTTTTTAATTGTATCTGGAGCTGTTTTTGCAATCTGTGTGTTTATATCTTCAGTATATTTTCTCCAAAAAGTGCATTTTAAAGTTTATAATTATATGCAATAAAAAATGTCACATGCTTTTTAACTCACTTCTTTAATTCTTAAAACATTTTGGGGGTAAATTAACAAATATATGAAACTAGTCATGTCACTATACCAGTCGAAAGTGTGGAGTATGTATCATTTTATTCATGTTTATTACAGCAAATCAGTATATTATTATGATTTCATGTGACACTGAAGACTGAGTAATGATGCTAAAAAATTCAGCTTTGATCACAGAAATTAATTACAGTTTACAATATATTCACAGCTGTCTTACATTGTAATAATATTTCACAACTGTACTGCATTTAATGTATTAAATGCAGCCTTGACCAGCAGAAAAACATTTAAAAAGCTAAATTATTCCAACCTTTTGTGCAGATGCTTTTATTGAAAACCGCTTACAAATGATATAAAACACAGAAAACGCTTAAAAATTGTTTTATAAATGATATTTACACTATTTTCTATCCATCGCCTTGCTCCTTCACACTAGATGGCGCCAAAAGACAGAAAACCCTCACTAAAATGAATACTGACATAATGCATCTGATCATCAATAATCTGAAGCCCTGAAAAAGTGATTGGTTTTTGACTGATTGGTTATTAAGCATATATTGTTTTATCCAAAGCCAAATGCAGTGCAGTAATGGCAAGAACTTGCTCAAGGACACAACGGTGAAAAGATCAAGTACTTTAAGGTCATCTATACATAAGACCGAACCAGTGACATGGATGAAATGAGTGAAAATCAAACAAATCATGAATATGAAATGAGTGGCTGAATATTAATGACATAATGAATATGAATGAGTTGTGTTATTGTCCAGTCAGTGTTTCCAGCTCCAGTGGTTCAGTCATTGGTCGAGGCCAGGAGGGTCGGGGCCGTTCAGCCGATCTAACTCGTCCACCTGTGGAGTGGGTGTGGCCCCGGCCCTCACAGGCCCCTCCCCCATGGCGGTGATGAGGTTAGGGACGCTCCGGCTGCGGACGCACTGGAAGTCCACGTGTCTGCTCTTCCCTTCCTCTTTCTCCCAGGACAGCTGGATGAAGGGGCGCTGGACGTAGCTGTAGATGACCTCAGATTTCCCTCCTGGACGCCGCTTCACCTTCTCCTTACAGGTGGGGTATCCTGAGATGCACAGTACAACTTCATTCGGTTTGTCTGTTTTAATGATGAACCTTGTTTGTTTGCTGAGGTTGTTAATCAGTGCTTTATGCTGTTGTTTAAGCCATCACTTCTTATTTTTAAAATGATAATGTTTAACTGCAGAATTGCTGGTTTAAAAAACTACATTACCCATGATCCCATGTGGAAAATTCCACTAACTAGAGAGCTGTGGCCAGCAAATGTAGCTCCACCCACTTCCATGAAACTCTCAGAATACTTAAATATATTTTTTTGCATATTTTGCGATAAACTTAAAATATATTGTTGCTCTGGTTATAATGCACTTTAGATTACGTTTGTCATTGTTTTAATTAAATTGTGGTGTTTGCAGTGATTCTTCTTTTGCTCATTAAAGTCATTTTGTCAAGCTTTCTGCCTGTATTCAACTTAATTTGTAAAATAATAGTGTTTAACAGCAGAATTGGTGCTGAAAAATTACATTACCCATGATGCTCTGCATCAAAATCAAAATTGTGGCGTGTCAAAATAGCTCTTTAGCTCCACCCACTCCTGTAAAGCTCTCAAAATACTTAATAATATAATTATATGTTTATGCATATTTTAATATAACTTAAATATATTGTTTCTATATTACTATAAACTATATTACCCATGATTCCTGGGCAGAAAATTCAACCAATTAGAGTCGCAACCAGCAAATCGTGCCAAAAAAGAACCACAAATCATGTAATGATGTAAAGTTCTTAAAATTGAATGTATTGAATGCATGAATGTATGGATATCTTACAATAAAATATATTGTTTCTCTAGATATAATCAACAACTTCAAGAGTTTTAAATTTCACCATCATTTCTTATTCAGTGATCATTCACAGTGCTTCAACGGATTGTACTGTTGTGATTTCCTGTATAGCTGGTTGGTTTGGTTCAGACTTATAACGCTTTAACGAAGACTTCTTAAAAATGCAAAAGTACTTCCAAAGCCAACAGCGCTGATAAATTGGGCGGCACTAATGCACTCAATGAGGTTTTGTGGTGCGTTTGAATGTATCGTATCGATGTTTGAATCTGTGTCTGTTTACCCTCGATCCCGATGCGAATGTTTTTCAGGCCTCGCTCCTTCAGCAGAGCTTTCGCGACGTCTCTGTTCTCGATGAACTTGAAGAAACGGTAGAGTCTGGTGCTGTAGAGAACTTGAGAAACGAGAGAGCAGATTTTAGTGATATTTAGTATTTAGTGATGTTTAGTTTAGATTTAGTTTTGACACCATTGGTGCATCCAAACATGTCTACTACTATACTATATAGTTTGCGAAAAAAAAGAGTAGTATTGGTAAAAAGTATTAGGATGACGCAACTTATGCTGGAAGTCATGTGACAGTAGCACAATGCTGGATATAGCAAATTCAAATAACACTCATACTATATAAAAATTTTGAATGGCTGTAAAGCAAGTTTCAAACCAATGGCCCAATTTATCAATCGCGCAAATAAGCGCGAGAGCGCAACTCCAAAATAGCACCAATGAGCTGTGGATGATTTACTGACAATACGCTAATTAAAGAGCCTTATCTGCCAAGAGCAGTGCAAATTATTACCTGCTTAATGGCGCAAATACCAGTAATTTGATGAGTAGAAATGTTAGTAAATTGCGTTGCATGATTTAAATCAAAACTCCTCCCATAAATTTTGCATCTGAAAGGGAAACTCCTACATACTCCCACTCCTCCCGTGCATATTCTATACGGTCATGCGCAAAAATAACAGTATTTTCAAGCTTTCGTTCGCAGTTCTTTGCGCTAATAAAAGTGCGCTCACTTTGCGAGTTTTCCTCTCCCATCGGCGGAGGGTTGTCGTGATCCCAGTCTACGTTATCGTCATCTGTGAGGACCACGATGTGGCATTCTCGTTCTCCTTCTTGAGCGCTCGCGACCATTGCCGGAAGCAGCAGCTCCTCCAGAAACACCTCGAACTGCCGCCGGGCGCCATCATTGGACAGCTCGTGCAGGAGGGCACCTGATTGGACGGAACGGTCATGAGTTTGAGCATTGGCATATGTATGCGTGTGTTTTTTTTTTTTACTTACTGAGGTCTCGGCATCTGACAGTGCTGTAGTCAAAGTTTATACACAGATAATCGCACGCTTCGCGCAGTTCAGCCAAAGACAAGCCCTCCGGACAGTGCAGCATGCCGATGCGGTAATAATCCTGGACGAGAGAGGACGTTGCTTTAAAATATTGCTTAGAATCAACCGACAGTGAAGTGGAGGGAATCATACATACCAGTATTACTCTAAAGATACTGGCACCGATGCCTTCCGCGATTTCATATTCACCTTTAGCGTTTGGTCGCGTGAAACTGTGCTGACGTGCTCGACCGAACATTCTGAGAAAACACACCTCATTAGGTTTGATTTAAAGAATAATACATTTGCTGAAAATGTAGCTACCCTCAGGCCATCTGAGATCAGGATGAGTTTATTTCTTCATCAGATCTTGAGAAACATCAGTGTCTTAGTAATGGATGTGAATGGGTGCCGTCGGAATGAGAGTGTGATAAAAACATCACAATAATCCACAGCACTTCATTCCATCAGTTAACATCTGGAGAAGACTAAAGATCAAACTAATCCAGCATTAAAAGGTGTATAACTGAAATATGAGTCTATATTCCATAAAAACTTCTTCCAGATGTTAAAAATGTTTAGTTTGATCTTTTGAACGGCACCCATTCACTGTAGAGCATCCATTGCCACATTTCTCCAAATCTCATGAAGAAACAAACTCATCCTTATGTCAGATAGCCTGAGAGTTCATTTTTGTCTGAACTATTCCTTTAAATTGTTGTTCAGTACCTCCCAAGCACTGTATCGGGGTAAGCCGTGAATACTGCAGGATCCACCACAAAATGAGTCCCGTCCACTACTAATGTGACCCGGTCATGTGATAAAGGGCGTGGCTTTGCAGACCACACCTCCTTTGTGATGTCAGCCCCGCCCTCAGCTCCAGCAGTCATTCTGCGCTCTGTAAATTGAGATGTTAAATCACTTTTTGAGATTATATAAATTGGTTTTCAGTTCTGGAAGTGGTGTTTTTAGGTTTACCTGATTGGAACAGGCATGTACCACCTGTCGCGTGCTCCTCCGTCATGATCTTCTGGACACCTGCAGACTGGTAAGACAGTCCATATGGTGAACAACATAATATTATAAACTCCTTAAGCTCGTCTGGCTGACCCACACAGACTTAACCCCACATACACCCGGTAACCCTTTACAAACCTGCTAATGCAGAGCAAATGTGACCATTTAAATAATAGGCTAATAAATAAATGAAGGTATAAAAAGACAAGTAAACAAATGATCATGGCCAACAGTATTGTTGCTTATATATGCTTTTACCCAAAGCAACTTATAAATGAGGACAACAGAAGAATAAAAAGAACAGAGAATAGTGTTAGAGGCTCTATATTATAAGTAATATAAACAGTGCAAGTGTTAAAGGATGAATTTTTTAATAAATAAAAGGTAAACAAGTATATAGAATATAAATTGACACCATAGTACAATTATAGCATCTTATTTAATATCATAGTACTTCAATATTTTTAATGGTACCGAATACTATATTCATATACAATACTTTGTAAATTAAATTCTAAAGTGCTTTATTAAATTACTTGTACATGTCCAGTTATTGTGGTACTAACATATCCAATATACTTTACCACTTCACTTTTTTTCAGACATTAAGATGTCTTTAAGATGAGTTTGAATTAGAATGTATTGGTTACCAAGGTTTAACTATGATTTAACTTCAGTAGCTATGAAAAAAAACTGCACTACATAAAACCATTTTTTAAATTTGTTAGTTTTATAGTTAAGTAGATGGTTTGTAATGTTTGTAGTAATATTTGTAGTGGAAACTACATTAGAATTTTCTGGCTTTTTTTTTTTCAGCAGGAAAACCATGGTTAATTTTAGTAAGTTATAAAAATATATATACATTTCTGTTTTCATTAACCTATGTAATAGTTGTTGTTACTCACCGGAGAGTCTGCGTTCAAAGCACTGAGAGTCCTCCTGCACGAAGACACCTGGAGACGCGAGACAGCGGCTGGTGCGCGCGGATTAAGCGAGGGTAATCCAATAAAAGCGCGGCGCTCACGTGACGCACAGGGCGGGAAGCGCGCGCTGATCTGATCTCTGAGGACTAACATACGACAGCGGTTAAAACGAGTCAAAGTTGACTTGTTCGTTTAAAAATGGGTCACGAAGAAATATAAAGAATTAGGCTACTAGTTAGAAGTGCTAGTCTCTTTGTCTTTGGTTTAAACTGCATTTATTTGTGACGCGAAATGTTACTGCCTCAGAGAGTTGTCTTGAAGATGATATGAAGACCACAAAAACGGTTAAAATAACTTAATCTTTAATAATAAGTAAATACACGTTATGGCAAAACAGGTAAGTTGACCGTTTTGTATTAAACAACTCTTTGCTATGTCATAATGTCAAGAAATTCATATCAAGTTTACTCACAGTTTTAAATATGTTGTAAAATAATTGTAGGTTATATTTTAATTTATTCACATTTGCTACATTATATATATATATATATATATATATATATATATAGGTAGACCCTGGACCACAAAACCAGTCATAAGCGTCAGTTTTCTTTGAAAATGAGTTGTATACATCATCTGAAAGCTGAAGAAATGAGCTTTCCATTGAAGTATACGTTGTTAGGATAGGACAATATTTGGTCTATTTGAAAATCTAGAATCTCATGGTACGTTCACACCAGACACGAATGAAGCGTTAAGCGCGAGTGATTTACATGTTAAGTCAATGCAAAGACGCGATTAGACA
>JAUCMR010000056.1:566699-591018 GCA_032357425.1 Enteromius argenteus
ATACATCTTCGTACTTTAATAGAAACAGGAATAAAAAGGAAATAAATACTAGATTCATTAAACCAAAGTTTGTCTATGAGATATACCCAAAATGAATTTTTCCTCATGTTTAACCACGACAGAGACTGGAACCACCTGGCAGAAGCCCCTCCCATGACGCGAATTCGCGTTTGTTGAATTTCGAATTTCACACGCGAATGAAGCAAATTTCAAGCGCGATTGAAGCGAGTAAACTCGAAATGTTCAAGCGTACAACTACGCGCGAATAGCGCAAGTCGTGTCTGGTGTGAACGTAGGGTCAGGATGCAAAAAGCTTAAAATTTTAAGGAAATCGCCTTTAAAGTCTAAACTAAGTTCTTAGCGATGCATATTACTAATCAAAAGTTTAGTTTT
Source organism: Enteromius argenteus (assembly GCA_032357425.1). NCBI lineage: Eukaryota > Metazoa > Chordata > Actinopteri > Cypriniformes > Cyprinidae > Enteromius > Enteromius argenteus. Next base: position 567,093 of record JAUCMR010000056.1, read on the forward strand.
GATTTATATTTAGTGTAGGAAAATATGTGCTACTTAAGACTGCTTTTGTGTTCCAGGGTTATATATATATATATATATATATATATATATATATATACATATGAATATATGTATATTTAATTTCCAACCCATTATCAGTCCTTTCACTTATTATTTTTTTACATTTATTTTGAGATAATTTTTTTAGAAGTGTTTGAACACTTCTGCAGTTGTGGCTCATGAAACAGTCCTCACAGTTATATCAGAGTCCCGATGATGACCCTTTAATGTCTTCCCTCTGGCTTGGCCTTAATTCAGCTCTACCAGACACGTCTGATGACCATTACACCTGACAGTGTGTGTTGTCTAGGCGAGACACTGGCGTCTTCCTCTTCCTGAACACACACTGTCCTTTACATTTGTTAAGAACGGCTGCTGATTTCCTCTCCAGCGCAGTGAGATCCATGTGAAGGGCCTCGGCCATCTCTGTCTTGGTCAAGGACACGAAACGCCCGTCGCTGGCCAGACTCTCCAAACCTCCAGCGGTCAGAGCCTGAGGAACAAAACCAGAGGAATATATAAGTTTTAAGATGCTTCTTTATTTCTCTGGCATCTGTGAAGGTTTGATCTCACCTCCTGGACGAGGAACTCAGCTGCACTCACTGGACCGTACTGTCTGGATGCACTGATGCATGATGGGAAATGGAGTTCACGTCTGTTGGAAGATGAGCAAATATGCATAATCATCACTTTTTACTGTCCAATCTAAATCTCCTTTTTTTTATGTAAACTTTTGATTTTTTTGATTTACTCTTTTTAGCTTTATACACATTTACCTTTGTCTTCTTCATAATTGCTAATAAACAAATTATTTAATCAAATATGTGATTTTATGTTGTTGTGTTGTTGTTGTCTTGGCTCTCACCTCTGTCTGGTGGTGTTATTGTTGGTGTTGGTGTTGGTGTTGGCGTGGTAATGAATGTATGCGGCCGAGGCCTCGGTCTCCTCCGCCCTGCTGTCTGCGATCTGTAGGGGGCGCTGGCTGGTCACTTGGGTGGCCATCGGGGTTCCTCTCTCCATCGTGAACGGATCCACGTGGTTACCAAACAGGCCACCTGCTCGCTTTTGAACACAAGAAGAGAGAGGTGAGATACAGCTGTCCACGTATTAAAGGGATAGTTCACCCAAAAATTTTAACTCTGTCATAAATTACTGACTATTGTGTCGTTCCAAACCTGTAATACCTTTGTTCCTCTTGGGAACACAAAATTTGTACGAATTAGCCACCTCGTAAAATATGTACGAATTGCCATGAGATCAGGCTGGTATCACATACGTAATAGATGTATGCAACATATGTACGCAATTAAAGCATAAACAACATAAACAATGAATTCGCATAGAAACGTCGCATATGTTGATTATGTATGTGATACCCTCCAAAATGTTGCTACAGTGTGACTAATTGTTGAATAAAGTTTTTATTTTTGTTTTCTTTGGGCACAAAAAGTATTCTCGTAGCTTTGTAAAATTACGGTAGTATTCTCATAACTTTGTAAAATTACGGTAAAACCCCTGATGACACATGGATTATTTTAACGATGCCCTTACTGCGTTTCTTGCTGAATTCATTAAAAATATCTTAAGATGTTTCGAAGATGAACGAAGATCTTAAGGTCCGAAATTTTTGTATGCATTTTTTTTTTTATATTAGTCACCCTTTCCTATCAGAATGCTTGCTATGGATGCGAAAAAGCAGAAAATCAAACCTGATACTTTTTTTTTGAGAGATTAAAGTTTGGGAGACATTGTGTAAGTGTGATTGACACAACATGAGGTCGTATTTATTTTTGTTAATGTGCGAAAATTTCGGACTCGGTGTGCAATGGCCTTTACGGTTTGAGGGTGAGTAATTAATGACAAAATTTTCATTTTTGGGTGAACTATCCCTTCGATCTTTCTCTGCTTAATTATACCACCTCTGATCTGTTTATTCTCAACCCACCCTGTAGATGCCCTCCTCTCCGGCCTCATCCATGGCTCGGTCCATCTCCTCGTCGTTTAGAAGATCTCCAGAAATGGCCCGCTGAAGCTCAGGTGCGGCTTCCTCCTCGATGCTCCTCAGACCTGCCTGAGAGAAAGAGAGAGGTTGAGCTGGAGTCTGACTGTAGCGTGAAACACATGCGGAGATGAAGAGACCTGTATCTCTGTGGTGTTCTTGTTTTTCTTGTTGGGCCGGTATCCGTAATATTCCTCCTGCCGCTTCATGAACTTCCTGAAGTGGTCCTGGATCAGGAACGTGGCGTAAAACTTCCCCACTGTTACCTCGTCGTCTGTGATTTAGGACACATTTAATAATGCTAATATTATTACGATTAATTTCTCTGTATCGTCCGTTTCATTTGTGTTACCGCATTACCTCCGATTGGTGGAATGACCTGGTCAAGCAGTTTCATACTGGTGCGTTTCCAGATCTTCTTAATAATTGCACGCAGCTCTTCATTGGCCTGCTCGAAATTACCTGATGGAAGAAAATTCAGAGAATTCATGCTTTAATGGGTGAGTAAGCGCATCATTTCCATACATTTATTTCAGTTCTGCACCTGCACCTACAATTTTTACTCAGCGACTAAATTTACATATTGACCAATGCAATATATCAAACGCAGCGCAAATTAGTGTTGTCGCAAATAAAGATATGAAGAAATAAAGCCACAGTACATTGAAAAACCGGAGGCCAAAAAATCAAGGTTTGCTAGAAGTTTTGATAGACCTGGTATTGCGTGACGCACAAACACCAGTAATTTGACAAGTGCAAACATTAGTAAAACACATTGTGTGATTACTTTGAATAGTCTCCTCCCATAAATGTTGTGTCTAAAAGGGAAACTCCTTCAATAAGTGTCCACTCCTGTTCAGCACTAATTCATCACTGTGTAAGTCTTTAGTAAAACCTGAAAGTACTATTTTAACGCCAAAATACTTAAATAGTAAATAATGCCACAAACCTTCAGTTTTAATTTTCAGTGCCGTTCTGACCAGAGCGAACAGCGTGGCATTAAACGTTACGGTTCCATCGCTGTTCAGAGGCATGTTCATGGAAATCAGTCTCTGCAAACCAACACGGTAACACAGAGAATCAATGATTATACTGGTATATACGTATGAATGTGTTTGTGTGTTAATTGTGCCTTACCTTGCAGGCAACTAGATGAGGACAGAACTTTCCAAACCCGAGCGGTGGCTGGATTCTCCTCAGCAGCGTCACAACATCCAGGTGTTTAATGCGCCCCCTGCAGAACAGCACCAGAATAACAGATAATCAGATGCATCTCACTTAAAATCAACCTGAAATCAAAATAGACCATTATTACGTTTATTTTAAATACACATGCCTGGTCTTATAGTAATATTACATCAAAAATAAGTTAAATGCAGTAATATGAGTTATCTTTATTGGATTACATTATTTTTAAATCACTCTTATAAAGAGACACCTTTTTTGACTATTCAATCAATTCCTGATAGATAAACTCAAGTTACATTTTAATATCCTGTTAAAAAGTGTCCAATTATGGAAGTAAACTGTGCCATTGCATGTTGATTTTTGAAGTTACAGTAGTGTTATTTGGCTTACGTTGCTTCAGGGTCATATTCAGCCCAGATTTTCTTGAACTCATCCAAATGATGCGGCCCAAGTATCGACCAATCACGGGTCAGATAGTCAAAGTTGTCCATGATTACAGCAACAAACAAGTTAATGATCTGCAAAATATGCACATATATTTCACGTTCCAATACAGAAAGATCGTAGATTGTTAGTTTTATAGTTTCTGAGTTGCATGTCAGCGAGACACATGGATACAGCGTCTATATTGACAGTAAATTTGTAAAACCTAACAAAGCAGAAACACACCCAATGTGCACTCTTTATGCATTTTATACATGAGTTTAAAAATACTCTGACCAAAGTATGTGCAAGTTGATGTGTGTGCATATGCATGTTTGAGTGAGATGAATACTCACAAGAAAAGCACAAAGCATGTAGAAACTCATGAAGTAGAGAATAGCGAATCCAGAACCGCAGGTGTACTCCTCCCCAGGTAGGTATTCTGACTTGGGGTCACAACGCTGACCATACAAACAGCCCAACATGATCTCCTGCCACCCCTCACCTGTGGCACACCTGAGGACAGATATGTGTCTTTACAAATATGCTCAGAAACTCGTATCGCAAATTGTTTAGGCTTCCTACCTGAACAGCAGTAGAACAGCTTGAGGAAACGTCTGGAAGTTGTTGTTACGGTTAATCACGGTACCGTCTAATAGCGCGATTTTGCCAAACACCTGACAGAGAACAGGTATGTTATAATTTAATGCAGCACTGAATATGTATCTCACTCATTGTGTGTGTGTTTTACCTGCATGCCGATGACGGCGTAGATAAAGAACAGCATAACGATGAGCAGAGCCACATACGGCAAAGCCTGAAAAACACAACATTTACCATAAATGCATTTACAAAATTATACATTTTATCAGATTGTTTTTTTTTGAACATACAAATTAGAAAAGATGGGGAAAATGCAACCATACTTTTAAATATGAAATCAAACCCCCAGTAGGTGGTGATACATTACTGTTTTAATGAGTGAGCCATTTACTCATGCATTTAATTGATTTGTTCAAACGACTGATTCATCTGAAGTCTTTATAAATGGGCCGCTGAATCATTGACTCACTTGATTCGTTCAAGAACGTGAATTAGTGCAGTAACAAAATGCTGCTGCGTTGCTCTGAGGCTTACAACAGTTTTGGCTTACAACAAAACTGATTTCTGTTAAAGATCACTTGATCTGGAAAGCATCTGCTGTGTACAAACATCTGACAAACATCATATTGTGAACATATTGCATATTACATTCCCTGTCTACTTGAAGTCTGCATTTAAACCTGCAAGATGTATATTTTAGAGCCTTTGCTCATCTGCAATACATCTAAGGATGTTTCCTATCAGATATCATATAGATGTCTTTAAGATGTTTATGATTTAGAATGCATATAAAACTGACATCTTATAGATGTCTGAAAGATACAGAGGCTTTCCAGATCAAGAGATCTTTAACAGATATTGTACAGATGTATGTGTGCTATTTTGGTCAGTCGATCGGTGCGTCTCTATTATAAACACATCTCTGATAGAGCATCCTAATGACCCAGTGGAGCCTCAGACCTGGAATGATTTGATGAAGGTCCACAGCAGGTTGCGAATGCCCTCAAAACGGTTGAGCAGTTTCACCAGACGCATGACACGGAAAAGCCTGAAGAGTGTGATTGACACGCTCATATTCTCAGAGTCCTGAGGAGCAAAGACCAATGCTTGAGAATCTGTGGATAACACCAGCATAGATCTCTTTGGTAGGAACACATCAAAGCCTTACTTACTGCTATGGCTTGCATTGGATTCACCTCCTGAAAAGAGTGAAAAAGTAATTAAACTTTGAATCATATGAAACCAATTCAGTTGCAATGTTGGATTATATGTTGAATTGTAGAGTCATGCTGTGATGTGTAGATGTGAAATAACTTTTTTTAGTAAATATTTACAGAACAGCCAGTGAGACAATATAGTCCGCCCTGAGCAGCGAGAGCCGCCTGGAGATAAAGAAATGACCAGAAAAGATGAGTGAAAACCAATATCAGCGCTCACAGGTATAGTCAAGCACTGGAACAGTCCTCACATTGAGAAACTTACATCGATTTCACTTAATATGACGTCAACAATACTGCCCACCACGATTACGAAGTCAAAGACGTTCCAGGGGTCCCCGAAGTAACCCTACCAGAAAGAAACCCTTCTTACAAACAGTATGCTGCACTTAAAAAGCATTTAAAAAGTAGTGAGCCTGGAAAATTTATAGCAATAGCCAACAATACACTGTATGGGTCTAAATATACCCATTTTTCTTTTATGCCAAAAATCATTGGGATATTAAGTAGAAATCACGTTCCATTAAGACTTTTTGTAAATTTCCTACTGTAAATATATCAAAACTTAATTTTTTTGCACCCTCGGATACCAGATTTTCTAATAGTTGTATCTCAGACAAATATTATCCAATCCTAACAAACCAGACATCAATGGAAAGATTATTTTAAAAAATTTACCCTTATTACTGGTTTTGTGGTTCAAGGTCACATATTAGTAGGTTTTCTGGAGGGCTCACCTTTGCTTTGAAGGCTCCGAGTTTGAGGATCATCTCCACAGTAAACAGTACAGTGAAGATGACGTTCAGCTTGTCTGACAGATCGGTGATGTGATCTGACTGATTACAGTGCTGAAGGATAAGGAAAATGAGACTCTATGAGATGCAAACTAATATTCAGATAATACATTTCTGGGATTGTCACTCATTGTGTATCCTCACCTGCATCCCCAGACACATGGTGTTGAGCATGATGAGGAGAAACATCAGGTACTCGAAGTAACAGGAGGTGACGATGTACCACACCTGGTACTGACGCGGGTTTTTAGGGATGTAGCATCTCAGAGGTCGGGCCTTCAGTGCATACTGGACACACTGACGCTGCCGAGGTGCAAAAACACATTATAATCTGGAATCATCTGACTTCATCATGTTGTGCAATGCTTGGTACCTGGTTTTTGTCCAGCTCGCAGTTTTTGTACTCCTGCTCTCCCTGTTCTTGGAAGGTGACAATAACGAAGCCCACAAAGATGTTCATCATGAAGAAGGCGATGAGGATGAGGTAAACGATGAAGAAGATGGAAATCTCAATGTGGTTGTTGTAAACTGGGCCAACGTTTTCCATATTCGAGTCGATAGCTTTATACAGCAGCCTGCACATAGAGGTGCGATTAGGCAATTATAAGGCAAGCTTCAAAAATAAATTATTCATTGGGTCAGTGTGAAAGAACTTGACTGGTCTGGAAAATCCCAGCTGAACTTTGAGCAGACCTCATCACCAAACACCAATGACTTACACATACACTACACGGACAAAAGTATTGGCACCCCCTTCTTTAGAACAGAAAAAGCTCTTATAAAACATAATTCATGTATTTAAAAATTGTATTTCCACAGTTTTGGAAGTGTCTTAAATGACTGTACCCATATGTACAAGTCATTGGTGTTTGGTGATGAGTTTTTGGCTCAAGGTCTGCATTTAAAGTCACACCAGAGGTTTCAGCAGATCAGTCAAGTTCTTCCACACTGACTCAGTCATTTATTTTTAAACCTTGCCTTATCAACAGATTCATTGTCATGTAAGAATAGAAAGGGGTCCTGTCAAACTGCTGCTATAACATTAGAAGCATACAATTACACAGAATATCATTATATGCTTAAACATTAAGATTTGTACTCATGGAAATGACTAAAGTAGTCAAATGTGTTCATCAGAAGGGTGTGTCCCAATACTTTTGGAAATATACTGTATGTGAAGACAAGAAGAGCTACCGTACAAATGTGACCTGTGCTGGCAAAATGAGTCACAACAAGCAAATTTCCCCAAAAAAGTTATTTTTATTTTTTACATTCCCCAAAAGCCCTAAAATGATGTACAAGAAACCTTACATTTGACCAAAATTTACATTTTATTTTGCTTATTTAGCTTGGTGCTCAAAATTAGCCTGTGCGCATTCACACTGATTTCGCAAGCACGGGTATGAAGTATGAACAGGAAGTCATTCATTAGATACCTACTCTGGCCAGCCCTCGAATGTTGAGATGGTGAAGAGAGCCAACATGCCGTTCAAGATGTTGTCAAAGTTTAAGTCGCTGTTCATCCACATACGTTGACTGAGCACCATGTCGTGAAGAGCATGCTCCTGGTGATGTATATACATTCCCCTGAGAGCATCACCGGGAGAGAAATTGATGTAGTATTTGGAGAGTTTCGATATTTCAGAGTGAAGAATGAAAGTTCAACCATACCGGCATTCTTCCGCAGTCACTTTGAGCTGGTCCGTGCAGAAGAAAAATTTCCCCTGTCGGATTAACAGAACAATAAAAGACGCGTTACATTTGCTCTCTGACCAGACACTTATGCATGCAGATGTTGAAGAGCAAACTATCTGACCTTAAAAAGTTGAACACCAATGCAGGCAAACATGAAATCCAAGAGCATGGTGACTAAAACGATGTGGCCGATGGTCTTGATGGCCACAAACACACACTGGACCACATGCTGAAGGACAGCAGAGATGGGATGAGTAACAGGAAGACATCTGTCATGTAATAATCCCAAGACGAAATGCTCTGACTCACTTTGAGACCTTTAGCTCGATTTATGGCTCTTAAAGGTCTCAACACTCTCAAGACCCTGAGGATTTTTACCACAGAGATGGCACTTGATCTGCAGAGAGACATGAGGTATAGACTGTTTTTTTCCAAAAGCCCCTATTTGTGGAAAAATGCCAAACGTGTATGTAAAGCTACATTCTCTACCAGTCAAAAGTAAGATTTTTAATGTTGTTTTTGTTAAATAAGTCTCTTCTGCTCACCAAGCTTGCATTTTATTTGACCCAACGTACAGCACAAAACAGTCAAAGTTTGAAATATTTTTAGTATTTAAAATAGCTGTTTTGTATTTGAATATATTTTAAAATGTAATTTATTCCTGTGATTTTTAGCATCATTACTACGGTCTCATGATCCTTTAGAAATCATTCTAATAATCTTAAACATCTAAAAATCTAAAACATTTTTTATTATATGTATTATATTTTATTATATAACATTTATTATTATGTATGTTTTATTATATGTTGAAAACAGCCAAGTAGATTTTTTTCAGGTTTCTTTGTTGAATAGAAAGTTCAGAAGAACTGCATTTATGTGAAAATGGAAAACTTTTGTAACATTACAAATGTCTTCACGTTTATATATTAAATATATTTACATATATACGTATATGTGTGTTTCTTTATATATAGTAAAAATACAGAGTAAACGTATGTAAACAAAAATATTTTTAATGCGATTAATCTTAACCCAGCACTAAATAATAATAATAAAAATGTATCTTGAGCAGCAAATCTGCAGATTAGAATGATTTCTGATGATAAAAGTTCAGCTGTGATCACAGGATTAAATTACACTTTAAAATATATTCGAATAGAAAGCAGATCTTTTTAATAGTAAATATATTCCAAATGTCACTGTTTTTGCTGTACTTCAGATCAAATAAATGCAGACTTGGAGAATTGTTTAAAAAACATAAAAAATCCTACTGTTCAAAACCCTTTGGTAGTTTACATTGCTATTGGTCTAAGTCAGCTCTATTTTCTAAAAAGGCCGGATTGCTCTGAAATCTCACTCCATTCCCATGGACAGCAGGGAGACGCCGACAACAATCAGGTCCAGGATGTTGAAAGAATTACGGCAGAAAGACCCCTTGTGTAAGAAGGCACCATACGTGGTCATCTGCAGTCGACAGAAAAAGCACTGAACCATTCATACAATCAAATCCCAACAAAACAGCTTCTTATAACACATCAGACTCTCATCCCACCTTCAGCACAATCTCTGCAGTAAAAACCGAAGTGAAGACATAATCAGCGTAGGCCAGGACCTGGAGCACAGTAAGGTAGATGGTGAAGGCAGTTACAAATAGTACAAATAGATACAATATAGACAGTTCTAGAGATTGTGTACCTGATTCCTGAAGGACATCGGGTCGATTGGATCCTCCGCAGCCAATGAGATACTGCTGAGCAGGATGAAGAGGAGAATGATGTTGGTGAAGGTTGTAGCATTGATGATGCGATGGCAGAGTTTGCGGAACCTGAGGAGAAAGATCAAAAGGAACCCTAATAAACAGTGGTTATGTTTCCATCAGACGGTTTTTATGAGTGTTTATGTAATGCATCCAAAACGAGTGATGAAACATCAATTTACATTTAAAAAAATCTTTAAAATGGTTAATGCAATGATGGGTGATGGAAGCGCAAATAATTTTCTCTATGTGCACCAAAAACGTTGTGACTTTGCGTGACAGAATGTCATAACATGACTAATTCTCAGCCAAATATTTTCCTATGCTAACAAACCATACATTAATGGAAAGCTTATATTCCTTTTTTGTGCGTAAGTTAAATTTGGATCTTTGGATGGAAACCACACAAGTGAAACCCGGTAGGCATTAGGGTGATGAGATTTTACTTGTTCTGTGGGCCGAAGATGAAGAAGGAACTGGCCTCTGGCATGGGCACCACCGTCTCCTTCAACTGCAGGTCTGCCATTGGACGAGGCCGAGGACTAAGAGGAATCTCTGGCTCCTCCTCCTCATCGTCACCTGGGCAACAAGCCAATCAAAACATCAGACTGACCTAACAGTAAGCCATGTAGGAACTACGCTAAATTATCCTTTGCTTTACCTGGAAAATCAGCTGGAGGAAATGGATCTTTAATCTCGTTCACATTTGATTCAAATTCATCCACTTTGAGCTGCATGTTAAAGAAACTCATGAGACAGATCTGCCATTAATTTAGTTTTTGTAGACAGTATTCTGGTATTAAATGTCAGTTATTGTCTAAATTCTTCAGGAATTGGCTAAAGGCACATCTCTACCATCTTTATTTGACCCTCTAAAGCCTCGTTCATGATAACTATTAAGATAACGATATTAGCGTCCACAGCAGCACACAATATCATCTGTTTATTCTAAGCTCACACGCGTCTGTCTCTTTAAATTCTCAAGCTCATTATAGCAGGATTGATTCTGATTGGCTGTCAATGTTTTTAGCATTCATCAACCGGAAAACAACATTCTGGAAATGATTCCAATATTGTTTCTCTGTACCTTCTATCTAATTATTGTTTAAAAAACCTTGCTAATGTACTGCGTTAAGCTAACTGAGACTTGTCATAGCACTTGCATATCATTGTTCTTTTGTTGATTTTGATTGCTTCCATTGTCCTTATTTGTAAGTAACGGGGGATAAAAGCAATGACTGAAATTGCAGGTGGTTTTGACCTTGGCTGTGGTGGGAATCCCATCAATCTTGGCTCTCTGCTCGGCTAGTTTCTTCGCCAGCATTGCCTTTTCTTCCTCGGCCTTATCAGGTAGACTTTCTCTACACCAAGAACAAACCAATGATCAGAAATGTCTGTAAAAACTCACTTTCTTCCTGCTATTTGACCTTTGGCACTTACCTAAGAAGTCTTTTCCGCTTCTTCTCCTCTGCCTTCTCTTTCTGGGCCGAGGTCAGACTCTCCGCCTCAGCCAAGTTATCCACCGCAATTGCCAGGAAAACATTCAAGAGGATGTCTGCAGTTATCGGCTCAGGAAAATCATATTCATTATCCATATCACAGGCCATCTCTACAACAGGCACATTTGTGTTGCAGGATACAGTTTCCACAGATGAACAGGATGATGAAGTAAATGCTGACCAGGATTCCAGGCATGGCAGGACCACCGTGAGCCATGATGCCATCGTACATGACGTAGTTCCAGTCTTCACCTGTCAGGATCTGAAACAGAGAAACTGTGAAGTGTCGCTGTCAATCCAAACATCTTGCTCATCATACGAAAAAGAAACCTCACCTGGAAAACCGTAATCAGAGCCTGAGGGAAATTGTCAAAGTTGCTCCGTCTCACGTACTCATCTGTAAAATTAAACTTCCCTCCGAAAACCTGCATACCAAGCAGGGCAAAGATGACGATGAATAGGAAGAGGAGCAGCAGGAGCGAGGCGATGGATCGCACAGAGTTCAAGAGCGATGCCACGAGATTGTTGAGGGATGTCCAGTACCTGAGGATCGCCCACAATTCCAGTCAATTCTGGCGCAGATGTGCATGCTTCGTTCCTCACGGTGGAGTCAAGAACAGTTTTGGGGGTAACGCATTACAAGTACCACAAGTTACGTAATCAGATTACTTTTTTAAGTAACTAGTAAAGTAATGCATTACTTTTTAATTAAAAAAAATATTTGAGTTACTTTTTCAAATAAGTAACTCCACTTCTTTTGTTTCTCATGACTGATAGCTCTGGGGTTGCCATGTTGACAGAAATCAGGAGTAAGTGTGTGAACATAATCTTACTGTCACGTACCGGGTTACTTTGAAGAGGCGCAGCAGCCGAATACAGCGCAGTATGGAGATCCCCATGACGGACATAACATCCATGCGTACGAGAATGAGCTCAAGGATTCCCACAGACACCACAAAGCAGTCAAAACGGTTAAAAAGGGACATGAAGTATGACGGCAGACCCATCGCGTACATCTTCATAAACATCTCCACCGCAAACAGAGACAACAGCACCTTATTGGTATTGTCTGTAAGTAAGGTAAAAACAATATAAGTAAATAATCTTATGCAGGTTCCAGCTGGTTGAAGCTGTTTTTTTATGTTACATTGATAGAAACTGTGAATATAACAATGTTTATTTTTTTGTATTCCACGGCAGAACAGAAGGTTTTAAATGACTTGACGGTAAAGCTGCACAATTAATCGTTAAAAGATCGCGATCTCGATTTGACCCCCACACAATTTTAATCCAGCATTTATACGATTGAGCTAATTATATTTTCAAGGACAGGAGACGAGCATAACTCGTCTGATCTCGAGATAACACGCAATCACTCACAGCACGTCACATGTGGTTTTGCGCGGGCAGCAGCTAGATGTGCTTGTTACGCCGGTTTCACACCGCACACGTCAGCCCGGGTACACTTCACTTTCCGCATTCTGTTCCGTCTCACGGAAGACAGAATCGCGAGAGAATTGTGATCTTTATTTATTTTGGCCTTTTTTTTAGCCTTTATTAGATAGGACAGATCAAAGTTGACAGGAAGTGAATTGGGAGAGAGAGAGAGGAGGAATGGGATCGGGAAAGGTCTGCGAGCCGGTATGTGAACTCGCGACACCCGAAGCGCAACGGCGCTATGTGTCGGCGCACTGCCCACGAGGCTACGGGCGCCGATGTGATCTTTATTTTAAGGAAAAAAAAACTGTGATTCTAATTTTATCCAGAATCGTGCAGCTCTACTTGACGGGGAGTTCATCATTAAAGAAGTTGCATTTCTGTCTGAATTATTAGATAAAAGTAACGCAGAAGGTACATTGCAGTAGTTTGCAAATATTAACACGTGCTCTTGTTTTGGGATTTAAGTGGGGAATGATGTTAGTGGGTGCAGAACTGAACCTTGAAAGTTGGTGAGAGAGTCGGGCTGATCATGGTGCTCCGTCGCAATGGCCAGAGTGTTGAAGAACACCAGCAAAATCACCAGCCAATGGAACAACCTGGACTTTACCCATGCACGACACTTCCTCCTAAAAAAACGGTTCCAGCGACGAGCATGTCGACTGCAAAATACACACACAGAGAAATTAAAAAAACTTGCATGTGAAAAAAAAATCCTTTTTTAGATATGAAGTCAATCATTCCTAGCCGTCGATCGCTCAGCTTACACATAAAACATGATTTTGTTGAGTGCTTCCAGCTCATAGAGGGTTTCAGTGTCGGATCCGTCCTGTACTGGAAGCAGTCCTGTGGAGACCAATCCCAAACATGATTGTACCACATTTAACCAGACTTGATTTACAATGGCTGTGTTAGTGAGTGTGTTTGAGGACCTTGTCCCTCCTGGTCATTGTCCATGACCTCTGCCTGTGTGATCCACTCCATGTATCCCTTCAGATCCTCATCAAACTGTTGACACTCCCTCAGTTTCTGATACTCTCCGCTTCGAGAACTCTTCTCTCTCTCCTTAGTGAACTCGCTGACAACATAAAGAAGGAGAAGTATCAGAAAATGTACAGTTAAATTGGTCAGTAAATAGGGATAGTTCACCCAAAAATGAAAATTCTGTCATTAATTACTCATCCTCATGTTGTTCCAAAATTTTAAGCCCTAACGGTTGACCACATGGACTATTTTTTACTGATGTCCTTATTACCTTTCTGGATCTTGAACATGTCAATTGCATTGCTGTCAAAAAAACTCAGATTTCATAAAAAATATCTTTATTTGAGTTACGAAGATGAACAAAGGTTTTCTGGGTTTGGAACGACATGAGGGTGAGTAATTGACAGAATTTAAATCTTTGGGTAAACTATCCCTTTAAAGAAGGTTGCTGAAAGGAATCTTAATACTCTACCAGTCAAAACTTGGGACACACCTACTCATTTTTTATATTATTCTAAAATATGTACAATATCGGTAAAACAATACTGATTTGAAGACCTTAAATATTTGGACTTACCCACACAGAACCCCCAGAACTAGATTCAAGATGAAGAACGAGCCCAAGAGGATTAGAGTCACAAAATACAACCAGGGCCACTCCATTCCAATCGCGTCATTTACCTATAATAGGTCAAGAGTTAGCCTTTGCATCCCTATCATAGTCTTCTACCTCAGTGGTTCCCAACATATTTAATGTCTCCTTTATCTGACACACCCATTTCAAGTCCTGGAGTCTCTACTGACAAGCTGATAAGTTGAATAAAAGGGGGTTCGGTTGGGGAGAAATACAAAATGTCCATAGTTGGGGGAACCATTAAGTGTAAGTGTCACTGACCCAGTAGAGAACATCTGTCCAGCCCTGAGTGGTGATGCACTGGTATACAGTGAGCATGGAAAATCCCAGATTGTCAAAGTGGGTAATGCCATTATTCGGCCCAGGCCAACCACCGCGGCACTCAGTTCCATTCAGAGTGCAGCGCCTTCCGTTACCAGCCTGAGCACACGGAGCCGCCTGCGCATCATCCCCCGTGGCAATGATATCTATGAGCATACATCATGAACCTACATTTTTATTTACTGAAGATGGTAAAAGGAAACATTTTAGGTAAGTTTACTCAGCAGGCACCAGACACCAATGTTGGGGTCCAAATGTAGTTGGGGACCTGCAACTACATTTTGACCCCTATTGGACCCCAACGTTGGACAGATGTTGAATTATGGTTGAGAATGAAAATCGGGGTGATGCCAGTATTTGACATTGACTTAATGTTGAATTTTGGTTCACAACAAAATATCAACGTCAGCTGACATCAAATTAACATTGGCTTTAGGGGCCAGATTTACTAAACCAGGCAAATTAGTGTAAGAGCGCAATTCCTAAACATTGTGGAAATTTCTGCGAGTGATTTATTGACAATGGGCATATTAAAGAACACAGGCGCAACATCTCATTTACACATCGACAAACACAATATACCAAGTCCGGCGCAAATGAGTGCAGTTGCAAGTAAGCAGAACCAGTGCCCATCAGGCTCATCATCCTCCCATGAAAGGTAAACTTCTACAAATGAATATTCAATAAGTTCCTATCTGTCCATACCTTTTTAGTGCCAATTCTTTACTGTGCGACTTTAGTAAATCCTGACAATACTATTTTAACACCAAAAGACGTTTTGCACTGGGGCAAGCTGTTAGTACACTTGGCCCTAGTTAAACTGACACTAAATTTTGGTCACCTGACATCCCAACCAAAATGTAACCAAATATCAACATCTTTTGATACAAGGTGCCTGACTGCTGGGTAGATTTGTGTAAATCCACTTCAGCTATAAGTTTCTTAAATCTTGCCTCCTTTCTCACCTGTGCCGACGTGGTAACATGTTTTATGCATTTTGCATTTGAAAAGCTCCAGGCCTATGATGGCGTAGATGGTGACCATGAAGAAGACCAGCAGAGAGATGTGGAACAGGGGCAGCATGGATTTGAGAATGGAGCTCATCACCACCTGCAGGCCTGGAGGAGACATTACACTTGAACCAGCCAACTCAAGAAATGAGAGGAAGGTGATGATGCCACTTACTAGGGACCCCAGAGACGAGCCTCAGGGGCCGCAGGACTCTAAACGCTCGGAGGGCTTTCATGTCAAACCCTCCTTTCTGTTCCACCGGCGCCTCCACACCACTGATGTTATTGATGAAGTCCACCACAACAGTGAATAACCTGAGAAGCATCACACAGTAAGTGTTTGTAATTGTAGGATGTTTCTGTCCATATTCAGTGAGTGGTGTATGTGTCCTACCCCATTGTCACAATGACAAAATCTAATATATTCCAGCAGTTCCGCAAATAAGCATCGGCGTGAAAGAGAAGCCCGTACGCCACAATCTTCAGGAAACATTCCATAGTGAATATGATGAGAAAAATGTACTCAAGACTCTCCTGTGAATGTACACACACACACACACAAAACATTGAGATGAATGGAGCTGTCAGCACACAACCATCTTAAGTGTCGATTGTGAATTTTCTACTCCAGAACACTTTTGTTTTGACTTTGAATATCTGTCTCAACATGTCTTTTTACATTCTGGCAACTGACACACATTGAATCTGGTGGAAACGTGATGAAGAGATGCCAGAGACTGACACTTTCCTCTGGTTTCAGCCGAGGCATTTTGAAAATGACCCTGGCACAGACGCTGTGAATTTTACAGCCAACACAGTGTTTACTGTTAGCTTGAACCAAACTTTGTTTGCTTCTATTGGCGTATACTTTAGATAGATAGATACATAGATTAAAAAAAACAATGCATTACTGCATAGTACCATTGAAATGCTTTGAAGTTGACCTGATTACAAAATGAACAGTCTGACATATATTCCAAAGCACAACATCCTTAGATAACACCGCAGTGATGAGAGAGTGCTGCGAGAGTGTGAGAGCATATAGATTGAGTTTGTGGCTAATTTTAAAGTGTCCACACACATCCCAGCGGCATGCGGTCGAAGCACCTGCTCCTTTCAGTCACCTAGGTCAAGGTCATGCATGCTCACAAGGGTTTAAGTGGGATGACTATCAGGCATTAGGTGTCAGTCATTCTGCCAAAAGACTAACTTAACATTTATTTTTTTGGGATGTAGTTCAATGTCAATGTTTAATAAGAACTTTATATACAAATGGTAACAATTAAATAAACTGTACTTTAATTTTAGTTTGTGAACTGTCTACAGCAGATGACGACTGTATAATAAGGGTGTGTTTTGGGGTGGAGTCTGTAGGTGTATGTGGAGCCTACAAGTATTGGGGAATGGTTTATGTGTTAAGGGAGTGTATGAGGGTGTGGTCTATACGTTGGGGGTGTGTTTTAGGAGGAGTGTATAGGTATGGAGGAAGGGTTATTGTGTGTTGAGGGAGTATATGAGGGTGTGGTCTTTATGTAGGGGTTGTGTTTTAAGACTAAATCTACAGGCGTTGGGGAAGGGTTTAGCTCTAACCCTAATCAAACACATCATTAGAAAATCACAGGTAGGTGAGTTTTTATCAGGGTTGGAGCTAAACTCTGCAGTGCATTGGACCTCCAGGGTAAGATTTGAGAAACCCTGGTCTATAGGTTGGGGTGTGTTTTTAGAAGGAGATTACAGGTATTGGGGAAGGGTTTATATGTTAAGGGAACATATGGGGGTGAGGTCTATAGGTTGGGGGTGTGTCTTAAGGTGGAGTCTATTGTATTTGTGTGTGTAAGAGACTCACTAAGTTGCTGTTGGTGTTATTCGTATCTTCCTCAGGCATGGGCATAAAAACGGCCAGAGCTACACAGTTTGCGAAGATGGTGAGGAGGATGATGATTTCAAACGGTCTGAGAGAAATGTTCAGGAAAATAAAAACATCCACCAACATTAAATTGTTGCTTGCTTCCGAGTGTTAAACTTACAGAGATAATACTGCAGTAATGAACAATATGTCTGTGTGTGTTGATGACCGCAGTCTCAGTGTGTTGTTGTGTGTGTGCTAGCATTCTCTGAGCTTAGCATGTCTGTATTTAGTGAGCTAGAGGACAGAGCAGCTGTTCTCTCAGAATATCAGAGTGCCGTGCTGAAACACTGACATTTACACACCTCTACACACGCGCTCAAGAGTCAATGAGCTCATTAACTAGCTATCGTCTCATAGCTGTTTTTTTCAAACACTTTGTGTGACTACATATCTGGCACCTCTTATAATGAATGACTTCAAACGGTAAACTTATTTTAAATGGTAAATTAAGATTTTTTATTTTTTTTTCGAAGATTAACTTGATTCTTAACTAAAGCATAACTAAGAATTTTGTTTTTGTCATTTCTAAAATTACTTTTTTATTTTTTTAGAAATATTTATATTTATATTAAATATTTATTTATTTTGTATTAGAATATATATTTATTTTTATAGTTTTTTTTTTACAGCTGTTTTTGTCAAAACCATGATGCGCTACCTTTTGAAAAGTTTGATATGATTTTAAATAAATGAATACTTATATTTACAGACGCATTCAATTGATCGTGAGTAACATTAGAGACATGTATAATGTAACTCTATACATATATATATATAATATTGCAGAATGACATATTTTAATGCTTTATTTTTTAAGAATGTGCATTAAATTCCATCTGATTGGCTGACCAGTTCAGTGATTAGAAAACTCCAAATAAAAACATTCTTGGAATTAAAAACATTTTCTATTTCATGAAAGGATACTTCCACTCTACGATGTTTATGCAGGCCTTGCGGAAGGGGTTCTTCAGCGTGAGGAAGAGGAGGGATCGCGCTGGCCGAGGGTTTCCACCTGTGGCCTGGAGCTTCTTGAGTTTCTCTCTCTGCTTCCTCTTGAGCGTCTCCTCATCCATGATGAAGGTACTCATGGGTGCTTCACCGCCGCCCTCCATGATCCGATCAGAACCAGAGCAGGAGGCGCAGGAATCCTGGAGATCAGGTACTTGGCTCAGTAGATCAGGATCTTCCTGTGGCTGAAAAATGAACGTGTCCCCGCAATCCTCTCTTCCATCTGTCTCTCTGTCTTTCTGTCCCTCAATCTATTTCTCTCACTGCCTCTCTCTGCTCTTGTTTGGTTTGGACCGCAGCTGTCTGACTTAAAAAATAAATATAGACAATGCGTGCCACTCGGTTTAAGTGTGTGTGTGCGGGGACAACAGAGCACCACATAGTCATGGTCACAGAGACATAGATTAAAAGGCAGGACATTCACGCAGTCATAACTTTGGAATGCTCTCATTGGCTTGCTCTGTTTGGGCTTTGTGACATCACTGAGTTGCCAAACCAATCAGCTCACAGATGAGTCACTGTCATCTCTGTTTTGCATGATTTATGAGCCTTTTCTGATCGTCTTAATCATTCTTGGATCTCTTATCAACTATACAAATGTCTTTACCTGTCATAAACATTTCTGGGTCATAAATTTGATTTATGTTTATTTGCACTGTAAAAACGATCAATAAATCAGAGCAAAATATCTAATAACTCATCAAAATGTAACCAGTTGCAACAGTTTTTATAAAGTTGTATGGGACTCAAAAAGAAATAATTAAAATGATATGTATAGCCAATGTGATTAAACTTTAAAATTAAAGGCGGGAGCTGTGTTTATGAACATGTTGAATACAATTGTTAAAAAAGACTACAATCATTTCTAAGTAAAAAACAACCCCATTGCAAGTATAATTTAGGATTTATTTGAATAAAAAAAAAGTGTAAAAAACACAGTTCACATGATCACATGAGAATATAAGAGCAGAAACCGGGTGTCGTGTTGATTGCAAGGCTTTTTTGGGCGTCCTGACCTCTGTGCCCTCATGTCCCAGTCTAAAAACACACTACATCAAACTAGCCAACTAAAATGCCACTCTTGTGCCATATTCAACTCACTTCAGAAGATTTCATTACTTTACTGAAGACCAAACATAAAGGGGTCATATCATGACGATGTTAAAAATAACATTATTTTGTATATTTGATGTAATGCAGTGCAGTGGTGTAATGTTTACGTGGTTTAAATTATTCATTAATTCAACTTTTTTAATTATTTGCACATTTCCTGGAGAGCTGATCTTTCTGAATTACAATTTGTGCTTTTGCATCATTGAAACACATGCTAATATCTGCACCAGCAACGTTTTGGTGCCTAAAAATTAAAGTCATTTGAACAATGTTTTCCATCTTTAACTCCCGATAGACTCCTCCGAAGACGATTCGGAAACGGAAAGCGGCGACGCTCCTCCGTTCTGCTCCGTCCTGCCCGTGTTCTCCACCAGATCCTGCAGGTACTTGATGTAGCGTATGGCCGCGCGAAGCGTCTCCACTTTGCTCAGCCGTTTTTCTGTGGTCTCGTTGGGCAGGTGGTCGCGTAGTTTGGCGTATCCCTGGTTTACGCACTTCACGCGCTGCCGTTCCCGCTCGTTGCGTTTCTGGATGAAGGCAGGCTCGAAGGGACATTCGTAAACGCCAAAGCTACCGTGAAACGGCGGCAGGTACGAGAGCAACGTCGCGCCGCCACAGTAGGATCTGTCGTACACTCGCTGATCAACGTGGGTCGGGTATAAAAACAGCGGTAATGCGCGATCAGCGTGAACCTCGTTTCCTCTGTAACCACCAGAGGGTGCACAATACCTGCTGCTCCTGGACAAATGGCAATGAGAGTCCTGGAGGGAAGCGTCCATGTTGAGATGAGTCGCGCAATTCAGAGTCGATTCCGTTCGTTTGTTCGTAGACGAAAGCCACGCCCAAGGAAGTGTCTCTAAGACTGACAGATTAACGTGCGTTTCCTGAGGTGAGGAAGCATCGTCTTCTTCCTCGGTTAAATCCCAGGCACTCGGAAAACGGCTTCTGCTGCTCTTTGAAAGCCCTGTGAAGGATTTCAGGAGAGACAGACGAGAGTTTAGAACAGAGGACTTCAAACACACTTCAGATTAACATAATAACTGTTTAGTCTGAGGTTCAAATGCGCGGGATAAGCCCGCGGACGGTCCTTGCAATTAACACGGATTTGACATGAAATACAGACGAAAAGACCCAAAACATAGTCTGTGAGCGCAAACGCCTTGCAGTGTACGCGCTATGCAAATAACAAAGCATCTGAGTTACTGACAGAAATCTGAAGTTAAATAAGGTTTGATTCGGGCACAGGTGAAGTGTGTACTACGATGGCTTGCTTGTGTTAGCGTGCAGCAGTGTGTCAGTAATCCGTCTCTAATTCACGACATTGTGTACTACACAAGAGTTTTATAGGAGGTAAGCAGAATGTGCTCGAGGAATAATATGTTCTCTGAAAGAAAAATAAACGACTGATCTAATCCCTCATTGTGTTTCCAATTTAAAGACATATCTGCGCTTGTCCTGTGTGTTTTTGCAGCTCGAGGCGACACATTAAACGATGTCTAATCTGTCTTTGAGTGGAAATCCCCTCATCTGTGAAGTGGTGTCAGATTTGATGTATTCAGGAGAAAAGATGGAAACAGTGAAGAAATCATGAATGGAAACGCATTAGAGACTTTTCAGGTGGCTGCCGTGATAAACAATCCTGCTGCATTGTGGGTCGTTTTATTGTCAACATAGCTGATGCAGCTTTTGCAGACCACATTAAAGCATATTGTGTAATAAATAGCATGCAGCACCAGTTACAGCATAACGTTCTTTATTCAGTAGATATGACTGTTAAAAGATGAAATAATAAATCATTAGAAATCATATATATAAATAAAAAAATATATTAATTATTCTAATTAATGTAATACGTTAAACGTAAATATATATGTATGCATGAATATTTTTATAATCCTCTTTGTTATATGCAAAGCAGCATAATGCACATATGCATATAATACAAAACCCAAAACTGAACACAACTTTTGTACATAATACAATTGTCAAAACAACTAAAGAAAAATATATATAAATACATAATAAATTTATTGCAGTATTAAAGTAATTTACATATTTAGATATTACAGAAGTGAAGCATCTTGTTTTGCAGCAACATCTGTTAAAAGTTTCATACAGATTTATTCTTAACATGCAGATGAACTGATCTGTCAGTGTTTAGTTTTTAATTTAATGTTTACTGTAATATTACAGGCACAGTGAAGCAAAAGCAGCTGGTGTTGAGGAGATGTGTCTTACCTGAGAGGAGAGGAGCTGCTTCTCCTGTCTGTGGATCTTCACACACACCTGAGTGATGTTACAGGTGAGCTCTCAGCGCTTTACCTGCCACCGGCCAGCGTCCCGCCCCTCGTGTGTGTGTGTGTGTGTTTACACTCTGACATGAGCATTTCAAAGGCAGGATGAGCCTCAGGAAGTCGGCAGAGATGGGTTTTTGTTTGGTGTTGGAGTCTGAAATTACAGCGGGGTGCAGAAAGCTGCAAACGGCTGTTTACTGATCTCAGATCTGTCATCCAGACGCAGAAACACACACACACACACACACCTTCGTCCTGGACACACACTGGAGCTCCACTTCACTGTGGCATTCAGATTCACAGATGATGATGATGATGATGATGAAGGCTTTACATCCTCCGTGTCTTCAGGTGTGAAGCACTGTATGATGACTATGATCGCTGTGCATCTCGCTGGGTTCTGAAGATGTACAGTCTGATTATCAGCCGCGCAAACATTCATTTCCATAAGAACAGACTTTAATCACATGCTTTTATTACTGTCTGATATCAGAACGACCCGTAGACCTATGATAATTCAGCTACAGAAAAAAAACTATCTATCTATCTATCTGTCTGTCTATGTCTATCTGCCCATCTGTGTCTATCTAACCATCTAACCGTCTATCTATTTATATGTTTGTCTCTCTATCTTTGTGTGTCTATCCATCTGTCTACCATCTCTACCATGTCTACCGTCTGTCTGTCTGTCTATCTGACTATTTCTCCATCCATCCATCCATCCGTCTATATAACTATCCATCCGTTTGTCTAGCAATTTGCTGTCTGTCTGTCCTTCTTTTTGTTTGTTTGTCTGTCCGTTTGTTTCTATATATCCATCTGTCTATCAATCTGTCTGTCTGTTTGTTTGTCTGTATATCTATCCATCCATCCATCTGTTTGTCTAACTATCTGTGCCTATCTATCCGCCTGTCTGTCTATCTGTCTATCTGACTGTCTATCTATTTATCCATCCATTTGTCTGTCTATCCATCTATCTCTCCTTCTGTCTATCCATCTATTTGTCTATCTAGCTATCCATCTCTCTGTCTGTTTGTTTTTCTGTCTATCCTATCTATCCATCTGTCTAAACATCCATCTGTTTTTCTGTCTATCCATCAGTTTTTTTGTTTGTCCCTCTATCCAACTTTGTATATCTATCCATCTGTCTGTCCTTCTATTTGTTTGTGTATCTATCTATCTGTTCCATAGTTCTGTTTGTCTGACTGTATCTGTGTCTCTGGACCATGAGAGACAAACACACCCAGGACTCATTGCTCAGGTTGACGTCAGCGGTGGGACATGGAGCTCTTCATCGCTGAGGTAAGAGACCTGCATCCAAACCACTGTCATCATCGTCTCGGTCGCTCTCCCACAACACTTCTGCATGACGGGAAGGAGGATCGCGTTTAAGCGTCTCTCAGCAGCAGCGGATATGAACACACACACAGCCCTGAGCGCCAAACACTCCGCCACAATTAAGATGTCTCTCACACTGGTGCTCTGTCAGAGATCAGCTGACGTGATCGTATCATAACAACAGCTCATTTCCACAGGTGTGAGTGGATGCAGGTGTGCGCTGGAGAAGACCTGATGACTGTGTGCTTCTGTCAGCGCTCTCGAGTGTTTACCGTGTGTGGAATATTAGCGTCCTGCAGAGTGTGCTGTGGTATGCTAGTCATGTGGTCTCATCATGCATACGTACTTCAGAATTAATAATAACGTAGTTTGCACTTTTAATCCCATGTTGTGTAAAAATGTCTATCTATCTTTCTGTCTAGCTACCCAGTTGTGTCTCTCTATCCATCTGTCTGTTTGTTTGTCTGTCTATCCATTCATCCATCTGTCTGTCATTATCTGTCTATCTATAGAGATAGTTTGTCTATCTTCTGTCTATCTACCCAGTTGTGTCTGTCTGTCCATATTTCTGTGTATTTGTTTGTCTCTATCTATCTATCTATCTATCTATCTATCTATCTATCTATCTATCTATCTATCTATCTATCTGTCTATCTATCTAT
>JAUCMR010000056.1:613661-628234 GCA_032357425.1 Enteromius argenteus
GTCCATTTATCTACGTAATAATGAATAATAGAATAAACTACATGAAATCACATTTTGGTAAGGTCAACATTAAATCAAGTTCAAACACAATACTTGCATATAAAGGGGTCATTGTATGCCAATTTACACAAGTAGATTTTTTTCTTTACGGTCTTAATGAAAAGTCTATAACATACTTTGGTTAACTTTTCTTATTGGTTGTATAAAAAACACCTTCTTTACCCTGTCAAAATAAGCTCTGTTTTCAGTAAGCCATTCTAGTCCATGTTGCTTTAAATGCTAATGAGCTCTGCTGACTCCGCCCCTCTCTGACCGTGTACACGTTTAGATGCTATGATAATTATCCACAGCGATCTCAACAAACCCCAACATGAACTACAAATGATTCAGAAACAACAACAAAATATGCTCACCATCAGGAAAGAATCTAAATAGAAAGCAATTTTGATGATATTAGATCGTTTAAAGTCTTAACTGGATAGTTGAATCTTGTGTTGTGCATCGTATACAAGTACCGCCTTCTTAAAGGGGCAGAACCCAACATGGGTGTTTTTGAGGTTTAATTAGATTTAGGGAGTAATGTTTGTATTCTGGAGTTACTGGATATGTTTTGAGGGTCACTGTGGTGTTTGTGAGGTTCAGATGGTGGTCAGTCGTGTTGTATCAGGGCGTGAGGGTCAAGGAAAGGTTCTCAAGGGAACGTGCTCTTCCTCTGAGTTGTGTTCTTCTGTCAGGTTGTTTCCTGTCCATTACGTATATTTCCTCCTCAGCTGAAAGTCGTGACCCTGCATTCTGTTTGATTGGTTTCCTCTCCGTAAGGTCGCAAATCATGAAGCAAACGTGTGAACATGTGGATCTCATGATAACACGCCCATCTGATTATGATTGTCATTACACGTGATTGATTGTTGTAGTATGTGTGTGTGTTTTATGATCTTTGTTTGTTTTAAGGGTGTGTATGTGTATGTGAGAATGTGCTCCACAGATGTTGCATGAACAATGTGGCCCCCAGGGCGGCATAACTCGGCCTCTCTCTATTGTGTGTGTGTTCTGCTCTAGTTCCGTGTCCCAGCAAGCGGTCCGATTCCAGTCCGGATTCTGTCCTGTGCTCTCTTCGTTCACCTCACACTGAGTCCGAGTGCAAAACAAAAGCGTTTAAGGGTCTCAAACAGGATTTGGTCACATGAGATGCTGAAATCTGAGTAATACAGATTAGACGGATCAGCTCTCAAATCATGGGGCTTCGGACACACATGAATGAACTGTTACGGAACCAAACAGTGTTTTACACATTCATAAACTGACTCTCAGGAGCCAATGAATAGGTTTCTATGAGGTTGTCAACGTTGCACAGTTGTGTTATTCCGCTCTCAGTATTTCAGTTCTTGTTCTCGACTGATATTTTTTAAATGTTTTATTTCTTCTGTTAGTGTCTTGAGTGACATCATATGCTCAACAACTAGTCACTGTAAACAGTGAGTTCCGTAGCGTCCTCTTGTGGTCAGATTTGGAAATACACCAAGCATTTCACTTTTTAGAGTTTCGCAAATGTATAAAATTAGAACATGTACAGAAAAAAAATTAATTCCTTGTTTTAATTAACAAAAAAACAAGACTTAGTATGTAATAATAAAAAAAATATATATATTATATTAATTATATTAAAAATAATATAAAAATAATATATTTAAAAATAATAATATTTTTTTTATAATAAAAAAAATGCAAAAAAATAAGAAATGTTTTTATTAAACATATGTGGATTAAATAATTGCATTTAATTTTTATTTATGTATGTATTGAGACATAATATGTTCATTTAAATTTCAGCATTCAAAAAATAGGAAAATTACTTGATCTGCCCATTTTGATTAATTCATAAGATAAAAAAAAGTAAGTACTTTTTAAAAAAGTAATTTAAAGAAAATTATATACAACTGATATGTATTAATTATTTTATTTTATCTGCTCTCTTGTGAC
Organism: Enteromius argenteus; assembly: GCA_032357425.1. Lineage (NCBI taxonomy): Eukaryota > Metazoa > Chordata > Actinopteri > Cypriniformes > Cyprinidae > Enteromius > Enteromius argenteus. Next base: position 615,642 of record JAUCMR010000056.1, read on the forward strand.
TGATGACCCTGTGGCCCTTTAGTCTCGCATTTGCAGCCGGGGAATTTTATTTTGCGTGATGATGTTGGAGACACACTGATGTGTGTGTAGACGCTGACACACTGATCTGCTGTGGTTTTCTGCTGCTCTGGGATCAGTGGTGTTGTGCGTGTTGATTCCAGGTCAGTGTCCAGGCCTGACAAGCGTTGAGAAGATTAGGATTGACTCTTTATCTCTGAACGGCAGCACACAAACAGAAGCTACGGTAAGAAGAGCTTCACACTATATTACAGTAAGTATATATATGTAGTGTTGTATTAGTATGTCATTGTTTTATCAGGAGATGGATGAATCGGGCCTTGATAATTATACTGCAGGACTGGGAGACAGTGATGACAGTGATGACAGTGATGACGGTACAAAATACTCACACTTACAGACATACCATTGATACCTCAGTATCGTAATAGCATGTTTTTGGACACTAGCCTAGTGCTAACTTTAGCTGGTTTTGTTTGCACTGAACAGATCCAAACTCAAAGAACCTGTTGGCGGCTTCCTGGGAGAGTTTATCCATCATGGACCGACTGGGATTAAAGAGGTAAAGACCCCATGAAACACACACAGTATGCTAATTCTATGCTAACAGAAAATGTTTCTCACAGCAGTGTGGAGATGACGGAGGAGGAAGTGGAGGTGAGTCTGTCTGAATGTATGTTAGATGTAGATCCGAACATCTCCAGACGTTGGTAACATCTGTCAAACACACACACAGAGCGCATTTACCCAGATTGCTGTGGGCTTTCACTGCGACCAGTACACGCTGACCCAGCGACTGCAGGCGGAGCGACACGAGCGCAGCGTCGCCGAGGACAACCTGCAGAGAGAGCTGAGACAGAGCAGAGAGATGCTGCAGGTACCACCAAGACACCTGAGACAGTTACCAGGGCTGTGGAAGCGTTGTGGGAGCGTTGTGAGAGTGTTGTGGGAGCACTGTGACTGTGTTGTGGGAGCGTTGTGAGAGCATTGTGGAAGTGTTGTGGGAGTATTGTGAGAGCATTGTGAGAGCATTGTGAGAGCATTGTGGAAGTGTTGTTAGAGCATTGTGGGAGTGTTGTGAAAGCGTTGTGAGAGTGCTGTGGGAGCGTTGTGAGAGTGTTGTGGAAGCATTGTGAAAGTGTTGTGAGAGTATTGTGGGAGGGTTGTGAGAGCAGTGTAAGAGTATTGTGGGAGCGTTGTGGTAGCATTGTGAGAGTGTTGTGAGAGCATTGTGAGAGCATTATGGGAGTGCTGTGTTGCGCATTGTGAGAGGGTTGATCAGGCATTGTGGGAGCGCTGTGAGAGTGTTGTTTGAGTGTTGTGGGAGCGCTGTGAGAGTGTTGTTTGAGTGTTGTGGGAGCGCTGTGAGAGTGTTGTTCAGACGTTGTGGGAGCCCTGTGAGAGTGTTGTGGGAGTGCTGTGAGAGTGTTGTGAGAGCTGAGAGCATTGTCAGATCCTTGTAAGAGCGCTATAGAATGGTTGTGAAAGCATTGTGAGAGCATGGTACAAAAAATAAGTACCAGGCTCTGTTCCCAGTGGAAGCCCCCCCCAAAAATGAAGTGGGAAAGCACCATAAGAGTGTTGTGGGGACAATGTCAAAGTGTTGTGAAGGGTTTGTGTCATCTTGCAGGTGTTGTATGAGCGCCTGCATGAGGTGGACAGCAAAAAGATGGTGCAGCAGATGGAGAACAACTTGCAGATGCTTGAAAGCAACATGGACAATGTCCTCAAAACGGCAGAGATGCTTGGAGCTGCACATCAGGTGCCTTACAAAATGTAAACACCTCAAACCAGAGAGTACACTGAGCCTTTTAACATGAACCGTGCATTGTTCATTTTTTGCATCAGGAAGCGCGTGTCAAGCATGCAGTAGAGTTGATGTCAGTGCATGTGGAGCATCTCAAGAGACGTCACGCTATAGAGAGCGAGGAGATGCTGGAGGTCAGAAAGCTGCTGCACAGGAGGAAGGGCCGATTGCACAGTGACTCCACAGGTCAGTGCTGCCCCTAGTGGCCAGGAGCACATCTGACAACCACATCCCAGTATTTAAATACATCTGTACTCTTATATAATTGAGTTTTCCTCAAACAGATGACAGAGACCTGTTCAGATATTCATCACAACAGGTAACTGACCATAAATGAACTGTAAGACTCATTTATCTTGTATCTTAATGCCACTCTTTTCCATACATTGACAGTTTTTTTTCTTTTTGGCTTGATTGATTTTAACTTTCATTATTTTTAGATTTGTATTATTCTGATCATCAACAATAGCTTTTTTGTTGTAGCCGACACGTCGCCGGGTCAGCATCACCTTCCTCCCGACTCAATCTGAGGTACGTGTTTATGGATCATATCCTAGCATTCATTTCTTTAGGTTTAGCGTCTGAATGTTTTCACGATCTCTGCAGCTAAAGCATCTAGAGGCTTCGTTTCTGGAGAACTGCAAAGCTAGTTTGGATGCAAAGAAGCAGCAGGTGGACAGGAGGTAAATCCTTAAATTTGAGATTTGCTAAAACTTTATTTAGCCAGAAATATTGATACTTTCCTGCTTGCATCTCTCAGACAGGAAGTAGTTCCAGCAGATTCTCCCGTGAGCAGTTTAAACCAAGACGACGACGTGGACAGCAGTGTGTTTCAAAGGTAAAGCGCAACCAGTACTCTTGAGATGTATTCGTACACTATGTAAGTGCATGAACCACACTTCGTATTCTCCAGTGCAACGCAAACCACATCGCTGCACCATCGCCGCCAGTATTCTTCTACAGGAAGTTCATTTGAGGGGGAGGAGTCAGAACGAGGGAAGGAGTCCAACCCTGAGCTGTATGTTTACATGTAATTATCATCATTTATGTGCGTATGTAATACCATTGACATGCTGTGTGATGTTTGCAGATGTCTCTCTCTGCCACAGCGCACCCTGTTGTCCTGGAGGTCTACATGCGGATGGATCATCAGAATGATTTTGCTTGTATTAGGTCTGATGATGCTGATAGCACTTTTATATGTAGTCATAAATAACTTGGTGTAGTGTTGTTATCTTATAGGACTAGTTTGGATAAAAATAAACATACTGAATCATGAATGAATGGCCGTTTCTGTTTTGAGTGTAATTGACTGTGTGTCTCCAGCAGGTGGCAGTGGTGAGTTACTTACTCGTTCACTCATTACTGAGCACCGCAGATGAACTTAACTGGATTATAGTGTTAAATTCACTGTGAATGTGGCTGCACATGTCTGTCCTGAACACAGTACAAACAGATCAGCATTAGATATTCTGATTTAAAACAGCTGAATGTGCTCGTTTCTCCTGAAACATGTGCAGAGCTACAGCAACAGATGAATGATGCTAATTAACCGTAATTAAATTCAGAGAGACATTGAGAAGCTTCAAAACAGAATTGTTCAGGTGTTGCTCATTTTATGCTGCTTATGATTGTTCTGGTAATAAATGCACTGGACACTGATATTAATATTCAATTATGTGGCTTGAAAGTCCATATAATTGAATAATAGAGTCGAATGAGTATTATCTGGGTTAGATTAAACTTTCATCCTCATTCTGCTGAAATTATATCAACGCTTACAGACGTTTGATAACGGTCCTTCACAGGCTCCTTGGAATAAATTACTGCTCCGGTTTCCTGTAATGTTAATTTTAGGGCATCTTAAACCCGCCCAGATCCTGCCGTGTAGCCAATCACACGAAACAAGAAACGAGATCAGGAAGTGCTCTTAATTGTCTGGTAAAGTCATTTTAAACAGATTAATATTATGTGTTCATAAAAATCTCTGTAGATATTTTTGAAAGCAATGTTTTGAAAGAATATTGTACTTTAACGTCTACTTTTAGTAAACACAGCTGCAGAGCATTACCTGAATGATAAATATTTATTAGTAAATCTTTTTTTTTTGCTGTTGATTTCATGGTTTAATAGTTTTCTTATATAGTCGGTTTTATAGTTTTTTAAGTCTGACTTATAATCAACATTTTTGATTTTGTAAAGCAATATGCATCACAGAAAATAATGCAAATGTTGTTTCATTTACGCTAAATATGTAATATGTTATTTTATTATTGTTGTTTATAAAAATAACTCTGAATAGCTGAAGTAGGACTATTGAAATAAAATACATAAAACAACTGATTTCGTATTTATTTAATTTAATACTATTGTAATTATACATCATATAAGGTCATTAAAACTGGTATAATTTAAAAAAACAGTTTATAATTTATACGTATATCTTTAATCCAGCAATAAGGAGGTTTTTGTGAAATGTAATAATTCTTACTATAATCTGATGTAATATTACTGGAGATGATTGAGCTGTTTGTAATGATGGTAACTGTATTATGATGAGATTAAGAGTAAGACAGAAGGTCTGATGATGTAACGCAGGCTAACATGTGCTGAGACTCACTGCCAACACACAGCTCATGCAGCTTCATGTGCTTCACTAACACTGTGTGTGTGTGTGTGTGCCCATATATGCCACTGTACTACATATAATCATCAAATATAATAGATATTAGTATATTAACAGGGAGAGGGTGAATGTGAATGAACACACTCACACGGTGCTGATAAACAGGATCAACTCATCCATGATGCAAAACTATATTAGATTATGATCACTGAAATAATACACACACACACATCTGAATGATATAACACACTTAAGCTCTAAACCACAAACCTATACAGTAAAAGACTAGATTTTCCTTTTATTTGAACAGTTTGAGTGCTTCTGAGTGTTAAATTTTAGCAGCAGTATAATCTATAAAGCGGTGCAGGAAATAGATGTTGTTTTCAGAGGTTACCATGAATTTATTTTGACATAATATTTACTTTTATTCAAAATATTGCATTTCAGCATATTTTAACAACATTTAATGCAATTTTCATTTTTTAAGGCTTCTAAAATATTCTTTATCTAACATACAGTTGTGACTATCGAAATAAACAGCCTCATCCCCTTGTTTTCGTAAAATACAAATATTACACTGATTATATACATTTATCATTTATAAATATTACTACTGTATTAAGGTTCAGAATTGCTAAATTTCGCAAGAATAGTAAAGAAGAATGAACCAGAGATTGTAAACGCTTTTAACATCAGATATTATGTGCAATTTAAAATTGAACCTCTTATGCTTTCTTGGCAGCGTTGGCAAGGAAAGGGCGTTGTGATTGGCTGTCAGGCTGACGTCACGCGCCTCGGCCCCGCCCCCCGCGCGCTCCAGACCAGGTAGACGCTCGTCATCTCCTCACTCCTCCAGTCCGCTCCAGGTAAGACACAGCATTTTCATTTTCATTAATAACCGAGAATAGTTAGCAGACATTCCCTCGGAGTTCATTATGCTTCTTTTGTTTGTTGTAGCTGCTTAAAACTGAATTGTTCAATTTCGTTTTTCTAAACTCAAGTTATGAACTCTAAATATTGCTTGTTGTGTATCTTTCGACTTTGTTAAAAAATACGAAACAAATAAATGTTAATGATAATCATTACAAAGCGTTAGAAGTATAGATCGGTAATTAAGTCTAAAATATAGAAATGCATGAATTAATTATTCCTAACTGTTTAATGTCATTATGTCTGTTAATATTACTAAGTAAGTCATTGTGAAATTAAGGTCGCATTAGTTAATTAAAATCTAAGATGTAAAAAGAAAAACGTGTATTGGAGTACATTTTAGTTTCGGTTTTGCTACTTCACACTTTTATGTTTAATTTAATTACCTGGCGTTTCTTCTTATTAAATACATTTGAATGAAAACGGTTTCTATAACATTTGTTCTCAGTGAACTGACAATGAGCATTCCCTGATAGCACACGTACATCTTGGAGACGTCTATTTGACGTCTGCATTTTCATCTTTAAGACGTATTATTTAGCTTGTTTGCTCATCTGCAGTACATCTGTTGGACGCCTCCTTTTAGATGTCAAATAGACGTCTATTAGATGTCTTTAAGATGTTTAGAATGTATGTAGGATAGAGATAGACTGACCTACATAGAGAGGTCAAAGGTCAGAGATTAAAACTCCCATTCATTAGTGTGACCGAGCGCCTTCTGAACAGAGACACACATGTGATGTTTATATAAGTGTGAACACATCTGTGTTCATAACCCTCCAGGAGTCAGTTTGAGAAATTGAGCCGTGATGGGTCCGAAGCAGATCGACTGCAGCTGGAAGAAAATCACCAGCAACATCAAGGACATCTTCGACTTCAAGGACATCCTGGGCTCGTAAGTGTGGAGCGTTTCTTTCTCATGTGTGCTGAGTCAGAGATCAGCGGCGCGCTCGTGAAGGTGTTTTTGAGAGGTTGAGCACTCTTACAGGATTAGCAGCTTTATCTCTCAGAGGAGACACATGCGTTCCACAGCAGTGCTAATCACAGCCTGAGACACAGATTAACGGATTGAGGCCCAGGGGACAGTTTTATCAATGAAGCCCTTCTGGGGGGAACCTTCAGAAATGATACATTATTATACAGCATTATTCAGCATTGTGAAGAGTTATGAAGTGTCACAAAGCATTCTGAATTGTTATTAAGTTTATTATCTCTTAAGAAAGTTAATAATGCTTTATAATGCATTGTAAAGTGTACTGAGTCATTGTGAAGAGCTACATTCTGAAGCTTTATGAGTTGCTATATAAAGAGCTTTGAAATGTTAAGCTTAAAGAGGGACTTTAACACTTTATGAAGGGTTATGAAGCTTTATGAAACTTAATAAAGCTTTATAAAGTACTACAAGGAGTTGTTATAAAGCATTATGAAGTGTATATAGTATATAATATATAGTAAGCACTTATGACACGGAGGGTTATGTAGCTGTAAGAGCTCTTACAACACTTTAATAAAGGTTATGAGGCATCATGAGATGTTCTGAAGCAGTATGGGGCACTGTAAATAGTTGATAGCTTTGTAAGGCAGGACTGAATTACTATGAGGCACTGTGAAATAAATTCAATCTTTATGATGGGCTAAAAGAGCTTATATGTCTCTAAAAGCATAGCTTCACTTGAACTGCTTCATAAGCTCTTCCTAGTGCTTCATAAACACGTCACAACATATCATTTAATGGTTCATCAATGTTTTTTAAACACCACATAATGCTCAATATTTCATACAGCTTCCTAATTCCTTGTAATACTTTATAACCCTTAATAAAGTATTGCAAGACCTTACAGTGCTTCTTAAAGATTTATAACATTTTGAAACAGTTTGTAATAGCTCATAGAGCTACATAAAACCCTAACAGCACTGCCTCATAATGGTTTATTATATCCATAAAGCTTCAAAATACTTCATATAAAGTGTTAGTCATCTTCATCAGTCATACTGAACCACTACAAGGCATTGTGAATTGTTATGAAGCTTTATAATAATTTGTTATGAAGTATTTTGACGTGTTATGAAACATTGTGATGCACTATGAGCTGTAATGATGTTGTCTGCAGCGCTGTAAGACGTTGTGAAGTATTATGAGGTGCTCCTAAATAATCTGGAGTATTATGAAGGCAGTGTACACAGTGTTACAAAGCTTTGCGTGGCATGTGGAGGAATAGAGAAGAATTAAGGGATGAAACGTTGAGACAGCTTTCTGAGATATTATCAGAGTCATGAAGTGTTTCGAATTATCTGTAAGTTGCTATATGAGTTGGTTGAGCATGTTGTAGGAGAGCGTTTTGACACCTGTCAATCTTCATCTGAGACAGACATCAGAGAACATCCTGACACTAGTCAATTAAAGGATTACCGAGGGGTGAATGTGCGAGGGTTTGCCAAGCAACATTACACGACAAATTTGCCCCCAAAAGTAACTGTGATTAGTCTATAGACCGCTACTTGTAAATTATGGATGAACTTCTTGAATGAGTGCCATAATTGGATTGTCAATTACAGCATGCTTAGAGAGTTGGCAAGGTCTGACTGACTTCACATAATCACCCGATCATCAGTTGGCAATGGCCAAACGGTGACTAATGTGAGAAACTCTGCTCTTTTACACCGAGATGGTGTGCCAAGCGTGGTGAGAACATGTTGCTAGGTGGTTGCAGTGGATGGTTGCTAGGGATTAAAGGCATTGTGGGTAATCGGTCATGAGGGGCGGCACTGGGTCTCTTATATAATGCACAGTAATCCTCCTTCTAGGGCGGTTATTCACGGTACAGGTGGACTCAAGATAGACCAGGTGGTCATGTCTTCACTGGACACATGCAGCAGGCCTTGTGCGGATAGATTACTGCTGATCTGAAAGCTTGCACACTGCGAGAACATTCAGAACATACTGCAGATAAGATTCTGTTGTCGTTTATGCAATTAAAATGTTCATGTCCTTTCTTTTAATGCAGGGGCTCATTTTCGGAGGTCTATCTGGTGAGGGAGAGAAAAACCGGGAATTTCTACGCCCTGAAGTGTGTGAAGAAGAAACAGCTGCACCACTCGAACCTCGAGAACGAGATCAAAGTGCTGAAGAGGTGCGAGGAAAAACTAGGCGCAAACATCACAGAGCCCTAAAACACACGCTCAGATCACAAATATAATCACTGATCATTGTCCCTAAAACTACAGATCATAAACACCACGGACCACTAACATTTTAAGAAGTTTAAAGCGCCAGCTGTGATCTCTGTGAAACTTTGCATGATTTTTTAGAATCACCTGTCGCAGGTGCTCAGTGGGTTTTGTGAAGTTTTGAGTTTTCATTGAGGCTTTATAGGCTTTTGGGTATATTTGGACAGGCCCCTTCTCTAAAGGGTAAAGTTCAACATGTTTTTGATAATGATTGACCTAGAGAGTTCAGAGAATTGTTCTGCTATGTATTTTTCCAAATTGAGTGAAAGTGTCCCCAAAGTGTCCGATTTCTCTCAAATTTCTTACAGTCCTTTGGGACCATGGGACAAACAGGTCCACCAAGATTTGCTCCAATTGGTCTCCGTTAACCTTGTCTAATAGGTGCTCAGTCATACATAAATGTCCCCATAGACACTTGTGGCACTTTGGACCAAGACCATGCACACCGATTTCTTTTATGTTGATAGGACAAATGCTTCCATAGTTACAGCCATTTTTATATTTTTGTCCTTCTTGTTGCGCCACCAAGATTTTTTTCCCCTGTGACCTCAGTTTGGCAAGTTTGGCAAAGATATCTCATTTTGTTATGGGCATTTTACTAAAAGCTTTTTTTTTTGTTTTGATAATTGTTGATATTCACTCTCCTGAGAATCTCTCTGCACTGGTTTGGTTGCAATCGGGCGAAAAACCTAGGAAGAGTTCGCAAAAGTAGGTTTTGCAATAAATATAAAATACCCTAAAATTCTCTCTCTTTGTCTTTCAGGATAAAGCATGATAATGTGGTGGGACTGGAAGATTTCTATGAAACCAGAACACACTATTACCTGGTCATGGAGCTGTACGTGTCTAACAATGCCTAAAATATACACGCAAACACATTCCCACACATCCTTTTAGCGTCGTTTTAACGTGTTTTTGTGTGCAGGGTGTCTGGCGGAGAGCTCTTCGACCGTATTCTGGACCGAGGCGTTTACACAGAGAAAGACGCCAGCCGTGTGATCAAACAGGTCCTGGAGGCTGTTTCCTACCTGCATCAGAACAGCATCGTCCACAGAGACCTGAAGGTGAGAGAAGACCGTCTCCTAACGCTCACGTTTTTAACGAAACAATATTAATGTCCGTGATTGTATCCGTCTGTAGCCTGAGAACCTGCTGTACTACAGTCCAGACGAGAACGCCAAGATCATGATCAGCGACTTTGGTCTGTCCAAGATGGCCGATCACGGTGTGATGTCCACAGCCTGTGGAACACCAGGATATGTTGGTATGAGCGTTTTTATGCAATCAAACATATTTCTTAGGGCTGGGAAAATAAATTGATGCATCACGAATCGAGAAATGATTGCATCACGATTCTTTCAGGAGTTGATCCTGAAATTAGTTTTGAACAACAGATGGTGCTGCATGCTTCAGAAACAGCCGTTTCACATGCACTCCAACCTAAAATAATCATTCGAGAAGGCTGAAGTGAATCACAAGGGTGTTCACGGTGGGCTGTGTTTACATTAATCCATCAATTCTGCATCGATTTATCACCGCGGCTCTAATATTTCAATTAAATTTCTGTTCAATTGCTTAAAATGTTGATGGTTGTGTTGTTTATCCTCAGCTCCGGAGGTTCTTTCTCAGAAGCCGTACAGTAAGGCTGTGGACTGCTGGTCTATCGGCGTCATAACCTACATCTTGTGAGTCTGGGCTCATGTAGAATCTTCTGAGAAGCATTCAGTGGTGTTTGTCCTTCAATCTCTTATGTGTTTGCTCAGGTTGAGCGGCTACCCGCCGTTTTACGAGGAGAACGAAACGCGCCTGTTCTCCAAAATCATGAAGGCAGAATACGCCTTCCACTCGCCGTACTGGGATGACATCTCTGAGTCAGGTGTGTCTCAGATGCTTCACACACCCAGTAGCTTTAGAAACATGAAGAGACATTACTGCCACCTGGAGGTCATCAGCTGTACTACAGCATCAACTCCTGCAGCCATTATTCGGGCATGGATGCTTTTTGCCTTGTTAATAATTATGATTAAACTCTCTTTTCTTTTGATTTCTGCAGCAAAGGACTTCATCAGGCACATGCTGGAGAAAAACCCTCTCAAACGCTTCACCACCGATCAAGCTCTCAGTCATCCATGGTGAGAAACAGAGAATCACAGTGTTGTTTTGCATTCGGAGTCATGAATGAACATGAATAAACGTATTGAGTCATAGAAAAAAATTATTTAAGTTAATGTTTGCATAAAAACTTTCAGATTGATAAATAAGACTCTAAATAAGATTTCTGATGAATGAATGTTGTGTTTCTTCAGGATCAGTGGAGACTCGGCGCCCAATGACAACATCATTCATTCAGTCTGTGAGCAGATGCAGAAGAACTTTGCCAAATCCAAATGGAAGGTGAGCGAGAGAGCAGAGAGAAAGTCTGATTCACCTTCATTAATACAGCACAGACCAGATCGTGTCAGCTTCACGGTGTTAAATAGATATGTTTGATTTATAATTGCTGGTGCGTGTGTTTCAGCGGGTCATTAACGCGACGGTGGTGGTCAGTCACATGCGGCGGCTCCAACTGACCCACGCTGACCCTCCAGCCCTGGCCCCAGCCCCTCTCATACAGGTTCTGGACGTCTCGTCTCCCGGCCCGCCCCCCGACGAGCTGGACACCAATGGGAACCCCTCGTGCAGTCACATGACTCTGTCGCCTCACGCTGATGTCAGCAGGGGGCGGGGCCCGCTCAAGGCTAGCAATAGCGAGCCGATGCATGCACTGGTCATCTGTGAGACAGGTCAACACACCTATCACTCCGAGTCCGACCTGGCCTGCGCCACCAACAGGTGCCATTCTTCAAATACTGGATACAATAGTGCATTTGATTACAGCAAAAGTGGTGTTTTAGTTGCTCAGTTCAGTTAATTCAGCTGTCCATTTGTTTCATACATTTATTTCAGTGATTGATTCAATTGACTCAGTGATTGATTCAGTTGATTCAATTAATTGATTTAAAGAATAAATCATATTGATTCGGTGACTCAATTCAATCGAATCACTGAATTAGTTAGTTAGATTCAGTGAATCGACTCACTCGGTTCAGTGAATCAATTAATTTGATTCAGTAAGTCGATTCATGACTAATTCAGTGAATCTTTTAATATACGTTTAATATAGTTGGCTGAAGCTGAAAGTATATTTCCATGTAAATATGTCAATATTGTCAAATAATTTTTTTTTTTTATCTGCGTGTTTCAGATCAGACAGAGTGACTCATGGCATGGATGGGCGGCGCCAGTCTCTGCAGACCGGGGTTTGCTCTGTGATGTAATGTTCTGATTGACAGCTGTCAATCAAATGAAGTGAGTAGGGCTTGGACCTGCCTCTTTGAGCGTGTGGTGACAGTACAGTTGTGTGACGTCTCTTCTTCTGTGTCTCTCTCTCAGATCCTGCTCTACTAGGATCATCATGTGTGTTTTTTTCTCGGACGGCTCGGGGTCCATCGCTCGCTGGACCCTCACGAGTGCCAATCGCGCACATGTCTGCGTCTCAAACCTTCATCTCTCACTAGCAAAAGTGTCATTTCGAGGAGATTGAGAATGTCATTTCTCTCAGGAATTCAGGACGAGGCAGGTTTAGCGCATTATTATCTGTATATTGACGTACGATAGTCGTATTTGGGCCGAAGGCGGTGCATCATGGGAAGGGCGGATCACATGTGCCACTGTTTTACTGTAAAGAGCTGCAGGTTTGACTGTTTTTAATGTTTAAATCTTATTTTCTTATTGCAAACTCATACTCGCTGTTGTAATCTCTATATTTATGTTTTATATATGCATGTAAGATGATTGTATCTGTTATTTAGGGGCTTATTACATGCTCTGCTGTAACCCATAAACACGCTGCTATACATCTGTATTAAAAAACAAAAAATAAAATGATTTCCACACCAACATAATATCCTGGAGCATTCATCTGTGTTTTAATGTCATTTTGTC
>JAUCMR010000056.1:631089-641238 GCA_032357425.1 Enteromius argenteus
TCAGTTACTATTTGTGATAAGTAACTAGTAACTATAACTAATTACTTTTTTAAAGTAACGTGCCCAACACTGGTCATTAGCATGTGTTTTTAGCATGTATTGTTAGTGTGTGTTGTGTACCGTGTGCTGTTAACGTGTCAGTAGTGTGTGTTATTAGTATGTGTTGTGTACTGTGTGCTATTAGCGTGTTCTGCGCACCATGTGTTGTTAGCATGTCATTAGCATGTTTGTGTGCTGTGTTGTTAGCATGTATTGTTAGCGTGTGCTGTGTACCGTGTGTTGTTAGCGTGTTGTGAGCGTGCGCCGCATACAGTGTTGTTAGTTTGTGCTGTGTACCGTGTGCTGTTAGCATGTTCTTAGCGTGTGCTGTGTACCGTGCGCTGTTAGCATGTTGTTACCGTGTGCTGTTAGCCTCCTCCAGCAGCTGTCTGGCGTCCTCCAGCTGCTCTTTGCTGTCCTCCAGGACTCTGCTGCTGTCGGGCAGTGAAGACGCCAGATCCTGCAGCTCCTTCAGCTTCTGCTTCAGCTTCTCCACGCTCAGAGGAACCTGAGCATTCAGAACAGCCTCGCACACCCGCTGCACCTCATCAGGGTCTGAATGAGGCTCTGAGAGACAAAACAAGAGCCGACTCCAGTGTGAACGGCTGCTGAATCTAAGTACATACTTGGCAGTGTGCAGTATGGCAAATAAAGTAAAAACCCACCAGACAGGAAGTCCCTGAGATTGTTTATGAAGTCTTTGGTGTCCTTCATGTCTTTATCCACGTCGGCTTGCACCTGCTTGATCTGATTGGCCAGCTCGTCTGTGGACAGTCTTACCCTATCGGCTGAATCTTCAGCATCCTGTATCTGTGTTTCAGAAGGTGTGTTTGGTTTAAAGTCATTGTAAAATCAAAACAGACTAATAATGTTTATAATGCAATATTTATTTATTGCCAATTTAATATTTATTAATACTATGTTTTGATTTTTTATTATTCACTTAATATTGTCACATTTTAGTGTACTTTTTGTTTAATATTTATATGTCCAATTTAATTTAATTTGTAATTATTAGGTCTATATTTGGACTTTTTCCATATTTCCGTAACTTCTTTATTTTTTCATTATTTAGAATTTTAATTTAATGAATTTTGCTTCTTTATAATATTATAATTTTCTTATTTCTAGTGTAATTATGAATGTGTGTTGTCATACCTGTGCAGCTGCTTGCGTGATCTTGTTGTTGAGATCCTGAAGTTTGGCCTTCACCTCGTCAGCGTCCTGGAAGGCTTTATTAGCGTTGGGCAGTGCTCCGGTGCAGGTCTCCCCTGCTCCACATGGGGGCGCTCCGTCAGGAGGACACAGATCGCCGGGGCAGCGCTCTGGAGTGCAGGAATCTACACGATCACCTCCGCAAACCTACATAACAACACAACATTACTGACTCATCTGCTGGAAAACCAACACTTTTGCTCAGCCAATCATGTGCAATCTCTCTCACCTTGTTCGCGGTTGGTGTCAGATTCGGCCGGGTTGCCAGATCCTTCTTCAGTTTCTCCAGGTCTCTGGTGTTTCCGGGCTGCACGTCTGTCAGGTCGCTCAGGCTGTTTTCTCGCAGGCCCTCAGACTTCTTCAGGCTGTCTTTAGCAGCGTCGGCTCGTTTGACGGCATCTGACGACTTTTCGTACGACTTCTGGATGGCGTAGAAGGTGCCTGAGAATGAGAGGTTTTTCATTAGAGGTCATCTCGAGAATCTGACGCTAATAAAGATAGGCGCTGCTCACGCACTGGCATTGTTGGATCCGGCGTTGTTGGTGAAAGCGTCTCTCTTGGTGAAATATTCCAGACTCAGAGAAGACAGAATCGCCTGCAGGTCATCCAGACTGCGATTAATATCACCGTCCCTTGGCTGGGATGCCAGATCCTCAGTCAAACCGTTCAACTGAGACCTGCAAGAGTGTTTGAACAAACACAACTCACTCAAAATGCAGCTTCAGTCTGAAGAAAGAGTTGAACTCTGTTGTCATGAATATACATCAGTTTACACAGTTTCATTTTTGTACACTGACTTTGTATCTCAAATTCTCCTTATTTCCTTTTTTAAAAAATGTATCTTAATTTTCACTGCAAACTGAATTGTTATATTTCACAATTGATATTAATATTATTATATAATATTTATATGACTTTTTAAAATATAATTTTTAGGTTTATTAAAAATGTCTAGTATTGTTAATATTTAATAAATACATTCATTTAGCTTGGTAATTATTATTCCTTTAATTATTATTATTATTTTTTCATAATTTTAACTTTTTTTGTTTCCCATAATTGGGTCTTTATATTTTACAATTGTGATTTTTGATTTTATTTTTTATATATACCAATATTTTAAACCAATATGAAAAATTTTACTAAACTTTTATGAAAAATAAAACTAATGTCAAAATAAATTAAAATCAAGGGCTCTGACAAAAAATATCTTATCTGAAAATTTGTTTTAAAAATGACCAATACTGATAACCATAAAAATGCTTGATATGTTGAATTTTTTTTATAATTTTTGACTTTATATTACTCTTAACTGAGACTTTATTTTTTATAATTACTTATTATAATTAATTAAAATTATAATACTTACATTTAATTCTGATTTAATTTAATTTATTATTTACTTATAACATTTAGATTTAATATGTTTAAATATGTCATATTTATAAATTTTTAATTCATTTAATATTTACATAAATGTACATTTATGCATATATTTTAAGTGTTATTTATTATTTATTCTCTTATTCTGACGTCTCAGTGTGACTGTAGTTGTAGTAATAGTTGCAGATGGTCAGTGAGCAGCAGTGGGTCTGATGCTGTACCTGATCTGGTTGAGTCTCTGCAGGGTATCGGTCAGTGTGCGGCTGGACTCAGGCGGGATGCTCACGGTCTCCTGCAGGCGTCTCAGGGCGTCCATCAGCGAGCGGATCCGGTGGCTGGCGTCGCTGGAGGTCGGTCTCCCGCCTGACAGGATCAGCTGGTTGGAGAGCCGCTCCAGGGTCAGCGTGAGCTGCTGCAGACGCCCGTTCATACTGAAGAAGCAGGACGGACATGCTGGGCATTCTGGGAAACTAGCACAGTGGCCTCGGCTGCAGGCGTCACAGCGGGCTCCGGTTACACCTGGCTTACAGAGACACGCACCGCTGCGTTTATCACAGCCCCCCGGCTCCGTGCCCGACGGCTCACAGTCACACGCTGACAGGACAAAACAATCAACGTCCTAGATTAGTGATCTCTTTATTGTTGTAATAATGAATAGTAATAATGTATTTCTTTATTTATGATTTGTTTGTGTGGGAGAAACACTCACATCTGCAGCCAATCAGAGGATTTCCGTATGTGTTCTCAGGGCAACCGCTGCAGGTCCGGCCCCCGATGCCCGGGCGACACAGACACTGACCCGTGCGCTGGACCACAGGAAACACACGTAAGATTCATGTCATGTCATCATGTGATGTGTGTATGGTCATGTGATCACATGACGGTGTGTGTTTTTTCATGTACCTGGTCACAGGAGGCGCTGCGGGCGTTGACGGGGTCACAGTCACAGGGCTGGCAGCCGTAGGGCGAGGATGGGTTCCAGTAACCCACAGCACAGCGATCACATGACAAACCCTCCACATGAGGGCGACACTCGCACTGACCCGTCAGCTGATCACACACACCGCTGCGAGAGCCGTCTGGACTACAGGAGCACTCTACACACACACACACACAGGAAAAACACAGTTTAAATACATTCAAATACAATCCTCTGGTTGAGGTCAGGGGTCAGGGGTGACTCACTGGAGCAGCCGAGAGGGTTGTTGGCATTGAGGTTGTAGTATCCAGCTTTGCACCGGTCACAGCGATCCCCTTCAACGTTTGCTTTACACACACACGCTCCAGTCTGACCGTCACACTGACCGCCGCTCACAGACCCGGCCGCGTTACACAGACAACCTGCAGGACACACCTTCATCAGCATCATCATCATAATCCTCACAGTGAGAGAGTGTGTGTGTTTGTGTGTGAGTGTGTGTGTTGCTCACGCAGGCAGGTGTCAGGGCTCCGGATGTCGCTCAGAGGGTTTCTGTAGTAGTTGTTAGCGCAGCGCTCACAGTTGTCTCCGGTGGTGTGATGAGCGCAGTCGTCACACACTCCTCCGCTCCTGCGGCTCGTCGCCTCGTAACGCCGCGCGTCGAAGTGACAGCGATCTGCGTGATTATTACACTCACAGCCTGCAGGGGGCGCACACACAATACGGTATTACAATATCGAAGTTAATTATATCTTTACATTTTATTAATGCAAATCAATTTGATGCTTACGTTTGCAAGTGTGTGTATTTCCGTTCTCCGCAGGTCTCCAGGGAAGGTCATTGTGGAGGTCATCACAACGCTCACAGTTCACACCCGCCGTGTTGTGCTGACACTCACACACACCGCCCACCTATAGTACAAACACACGCATGAGCCGTGGTTTAGTGTGTGTGAGTGCGTGTGTGTTTTTAATAATACAATAATAATAAGTTACCTGTGTGTTGGGCAGCTCGTTGCAGCGGTCGGCGTGTCCGTGGCAGAAGCAGGATCCGATCACCCTCATCTCTCGCAGGGCGTAGAACTGGCTCAGACCGCGGCCGGGCATGCTGGGAACTGACCCCAGCTGAGTCAGGTTGACCCTCAGACCCGTGAACCCAGACGCCACTGAGGGACAGAGCAGCTGTCAATCATCTGCGCTTCGTTAATACTGCGATCATCTGAGCAAGTCCATATAACTCACCTTCGATTTTGTATTCGTTCGGCAGATCGATGTCCGTGAACTGCCGCAGAGGATAAAAGTGAATCTGAGAAGAGAAAACAATTGTTAACATGAGCGAAGATCGCCCAGGAACATGTTTAGGTTGTAAAAACGTTGTGGGAACGTTGTCTTTAAAGCGTTAAAATGTCCAGTGGTTAAATATTAACGTTCCATGAACATTAAATCTCTCTTACCTTCTGGTCCCTGTAGGGGTCGTCGGCGATGGATGGCAGCGTGTAGCAGTAGGTTTCTTCGAGGGTTCGAGGGAACGACGTGCTCACCTGAGGAAAGGTGGATGGGCAGTTGGTGGCCATGTACAGGACGGGTTGCCAGGTGCGACCGAAATCCCTCGTCCTCTCGACGATCAGTGCCTCAGGCCTCGGGCCCTATACGGGACGACAGATGAGGCATTAGAAAGCAGCGCTTTATAAATTAAAGACAGCAAGACGACATCAGATACCTTGAAAGAGAGCAAGACGGTTTCCAGGTGATACATTCCATCTAAATCCAGCTGCAGTGTCACGGGGTTCACATCTGGAATAAACACACAATCTCTGTAAAGCTTTGCATAATCTATAAACGGTTCACATGTTATTTATTTTTATAAGAATAAGTATGAAGTATTTCATTAAAGTTAAAGTTTATTAATGGTCCTTTGCCAGCACATGACCAGCATAAACCAGCTTAAACCAGCATCCCAGCATCAAAACATATCTAACCAGCATATGCTGTTTTTAAGCAGGGTAGTTCTAAATCAAATGATTTGATTGCGAACTAGTCCAATTAACAAACCAGTCCCGAAAAAAAAATTACAAACCCACTTATTTTTAAAGTTCTGATCTAAATAATGATGCAGTCGTGAACTAGTTACAAGCAGTGTCAAAATTCAAAAGAATGACTCTTTTGATCTGGGTTTTTTTTTTTTGCCTAGTGAATTGCTTAAACTAAATTATCAAATTATGATTTGAATCACCCGGAGCAGATCCAAAGTAAATGACTCACTCAACTGAATCAGTTTGTCTGTTCTTCTGCTTTTCGTGCCTTATTCATCCAAGCACGACACTCAGAATTACTGGTTTATTGCTTAATAGCATATCCCTGTATTCTCACAAACACAACCACTCTTGTTGTACTTTGTCTTTAATGTAAAGTTTTGACGCATTACCTTTCTTGGACTGCCACCATCGGTTGGGTCCGGCACTGGAGATCACGTTCTGGATGTTGTGCGCGTTATACGCCGCAGGGTTACGAGAGTCACACGGACAACACTTCATCTTCCACTGAGACACACACAGAGAGTGGGATTCAGACATTTAACCAGATTAACCAATCACCAGTTCAACCAACAGGGATTTTGTTGCTTATAAGATTCTCAGACATGTCAAAAATGCTGTGTTTAATTACCGTGAAAATGTTGCATTAACAATCTAACTTCTCTATGACGAGCATCACCTCAGGCTGCTGAATCTGGGTTTGTTAATAATTATGTCAGAGCTAAAAATGTAATTTCATGGTGCAAACCGTCAGCAATAACCTGAATAAACATGCTCAGAACCAAATGAATCAGCCTCAGAAATGTCTGCCAGCAAACCATAAAAGCCAGAAACAAGTCAGCGTCACGAAAGTTCTCAAGATATCTTCCGGGGTTTTCAGATTCGACAAGATCTCAATACAGAGAGAAACCTCTGAGACACTCACAAAGCTCTCCTCCTGCTTTCATCTTAACATGTTCTTGGGTGTGGTTCTTGGGACTTAACAATGAAAGAACCCTTTTTAGCACCAAACAAAACCATATTTGTGACCCTGGAGCACAAAACCAGTGTTAAGTGTGATTCTTTCCACTGATGTCTGGTTTCTGACTGAAGGAGCGTGGTGTTCTTCACCTGTCCGTGTGGAGTGCAGACCACCTCAGACCCCATCAGACCACAGGTGGAGGAGGAGCGCAGCTTCGTTTCTCGGCCCAGCAGAAGATCGCCCATGGCAGGGTAACATGCCCCGCTCCGGCAGTCGTGCTGCCCCGAACACACCGCAGACAGAGCTGGAGATACACACACAACACCATCACACTCTCCTCACAACTACACTTCACCAGCTGGAGCTAACAGATTACAGAACACCACTGATTTACCATAACACATGTCCAAAAAACATAATATTCATTATTAGACATATTTAAACAGCTAAACTAATAAAATAATAAACAAAAAAAAGCTTACTAAAATTCAACTAGAAACTACAGTTTTAACACAAAAGCAGAAAATACACAAATGAGATGAGTTGTCATATATTTAGTCTTTGGTAAGAGTGTGATTTAAAACAAACCTGCTAGTGAAAGAAAAATCCAGGCCTTCATCCGGACTTGATATGGATCTAAACAAATCAAACACAAGCGTGGCTCAGCTTTCTTTGAAACACAACTCAATGAGTTCAGTCCAGTCCAGGTTTACAGTTGTTTACCGTGGTGAAGTCCACAACTCACCCGTTAGTGTGTGAACGCTGTCCTTCTGTGTGTGTGTGTGTGAAGTGTTCAAATGAAGTGTGTGATGTGTGTGTTTGGCTTTTATTTCAGGAGCTGCTCACCTGTGTTTGTGTGTGATGCCCTCCCTCACAGCGTCACACCCTTATAACATGAATCAACACGCGCACACACACACACACACTCACATCCTCAAAGTAACGGAGATGGAATGTAATCATGATTCATTATTATGATACATGAGACAGATGAACACTGTATTCATGTCCTGTGGAAGTGATGTTCTGCTAACCAGCACTAACCAGCACTAACCAGCAGCTTTAGCTCAGACTTAGAGCTTCTGTGAGCTGAATCTTCAGATACAATCAGTGAAGGACAGCTGAAGCTAAATGTTTCCTGTGTGTGTGTGTGTGTGTGCTGAGCAGTGAGTATGTGTGTGTGCGTTAAAACTCTTGGCCTGCAGGCACTGATTTCAGCTGTGTGTGTGTGTGTGTGGGGTGTGTCCCGTCTGAGGTGAGACAGTGACTCACACACACAGACGAAGGTGCCACACCTGAACACTTCTGCCAGATCACCGTGGCAACCAGATCAGGGGGGCTCATATCAAACATTCATAAACATCATAAACACAAACAGATGTTCATATGCACATATTAACTTAAACACCTTCTTAAATGCTGGCACACATGAACATATAAACATTCATAAACACACACATATATTAATAAACATATATACTTACACATGTACATAAATGCAAACAAAATTTACACGCAAGAATACTAAAACACCTTCATAAACAATCATTCAAAAAGATTTATAAACACAGATAGGTATTCATAAACAGAAACATTCATAAATCTTACACATAGACATTCGTAAATAATAATAGCACAAATATAAACATTCATAAGCACATAGGTATGTATTCATGAACACCGATAAACACATGGACAATTACAATTCATAAACACAAGTAAAGACATTGATAAACACATGGTAACATCATAATTTTACCATTAACACACATATGGATATTCATAAACATTCAAAGATACATATAGACACTGATAAACACATACATATTTAAAACCATATGGAAATTCATAACCACAGAAACATTCACAAACACACATAGACATTAATAAATATTTATATCCATAAATAAACATATAAACTTTCATAAACACTCGCACACACATACATACAGACATTTATAAACATTCACATATAAACGCTAATAAACACAAATATTCATAAACATGAAAATTTATAATCACATAAACACTAATTAATGTTTATAAACACAGACATTAATAAATACATATACACACATTCAGAAATATTGATAAAAATATACATTCATAAACATTAATAGACACATATAGACACTAATGAACATAAATATTTATAAACGTATGGAAATTCATAATCACATAACCATTCATTCATATTCATAAACACACAGACATGCATAAATATCATAAACATTCATAAGTATGTAGAAAAACTTATTAACATAAATACATATACACACATTTCAGACATATTGATAAACATATATAGACATTTATAAACATTTCTAGACACATACACTAATAAACATTCATAAATGTATTCGTAATCACATGAACATTCATTAATATTTATAAACACACACATATAGACATTGATAAACATATAAGTTAGAAATATATATGTAAAACAAACATTCATAAATAGTTATAAACACACATAAACAAAAAATATAGATACTCATAAATACAAGCATTTATAAATGAAAATAACAGACTCATCCGCACAAGTTAATCTGGTGTGTGTGTGTGAGAGAGAGAGAGACAGAGAGAGAGAGAGAGAGAGTATGTGTGTGTGTACAGATATTCCTCTAAAGGAATCATCTGAATGTGTTTGTGTTGTGTATCAGAACATTCAGAGCTTCTCCTCCTGTCTCTTCTGATCACTAGCGCTGCGCGTTCACACACGTCTCAGACAGTGCACTTTCACCTGCTCTGTGTGTTTGGTTAAGTCGGGCATGCAAGAGATCATTCTGGAACACATCACAGTCACAGTGACTGAAGTGTGTGACTTGAACACAGATGTGTGTTTGAGATACAGTGAGAAACTCTGTCTCTTTAAGAAGGGCAGGAAACTCCCGCCACAGAATCACCACAGCCGCTTGTTCTGCTGCTCGTCTGGAAATAATCCGATTAATGTCGCCGTTCATTCTGGAATTTCCAGCCACTCACCCTCACATGCTCTGAGAGCTAATATTCACTCCATAGTGGCTGATCTGAACGTCTGAACTTATATAAACCTACACATGCTAATGTTTGCGCGTTCACGTCATCATAACAAACGTTCTGAACGCCTGAACCCATATTAACGTAACATTCGCTAATATTCACGTGTTCACGTCATCATAACGAACACTCCGAACGCCTGAACACATATTAACTTAACATTCGCTAATATTCACGTGTTCACGTCATCATAAGAAACGTTCTGAACGCCTGAACCCATATTAACGTAACATTCGCTAATATTCACGTGTTCACGTCATCATAACGAACGTTCTGAACGCCTGAACCCATATTAACGTAACATTCGCTAATATTCACGTGTTCACGTCATCATAAGAAACGTTCTGAACGCCTGAACCCATATTAACACAACACTTGCTAATATTCACGTGTTCACGCCATCATAATGTCATCATAACGAACGTTCCGAACGCCTGAACCCATATTAACGTAACATTCGCTAATATTCACGTGTTCACGCCATCATAACGAACGTTCCGAACGCCTGAACCCATATTAACGTAACATTCGCTAATATTCACGTGTTCACGCCATCAT
>JAUCMR010000056.1:680693-694273 GCA_032357425.1 Enteromius argenteus
TTGCCCTGAGATTGAGCTCGCGAGTCAGGAAATTCATATTTGCAACACAGACTCAGAAATTACTCGTTTACAGTATGAGTAAATAATTCAAATATCTTACTATTTTCCCTGACACATTCATGGCAATTACTTTTGCTGGGGATTTGCAGCAAGCTTTAGCTTATTGCCTGCATTTGAACGCAGAACTCTTCAGAAGCACATTAAATTATTTTCGTATGAAATTAATTCCTTGTGAAGCCAAAAACTCAGGAACTGTCTCAGCACACATGCCATGCAATAAAGCAATAAACCCCCAAATCTGGGAAAGAGATCTGGGAGGGGGACCATTTGCTCATCTGTCCCTTCATCCATCCTTTCCTCCATGTCTTAAAAGGTTTACTGGATGAGTGTCAAGATCTCAAGATACAGAAGAAGCATGATAGAAAAATAGTATCTAAAGAATTCATAATGTTTGGTATCATTTTAAAGGTCTCAGTGCAATTGGTAAAGTGGTTTCAATTTCACAGCCATCACTTGTATTATGAGAAAGATTAAATAAATTCAAAAGCACAAGTAAAAGACTGAGCGCACACTAAACCTTCACTCAGGCCTCTAGATTCTGTTCTTTGGGCCAGGGCTGGACATTACACTACCGAAGGTAATAAACAAAACCGACCATCCACATCTCTTCACCGACCATCTGATGTGCACACAAAACTAAATTCAGACCAACTGACTGCAACACAGCCAAAATTATTGTTATTTATTTATTTTATTTTTTTTGTCCAACATGATGCTGAATCAGTTTTGCTTTTCTCCTGGGTCTGGACTGAATTAATAATAATTGAATGCATGTTAAAAACAAAGTTTTTAATCTGATCAAAATTTGTGGCTTACAAAAGGTGAATGTTTTGACAATGGGATTTTTTTTTTTTTCATTTTCCTGACATACTTTTTTACATTTCCTGCAGCAGATCATGACTGCAACTATAACCAGCAGAAGTAGCAGAGATCAACACTATAAGAGATAAAGAGTCTGGAGGAACTGAAGGAGAGTAAAATACAGACGGTCTTGAATGTAAGTGAATCTGTCAGTCCTACTTCCTCCCAATTACAAGCAATAAACAGCATATATATATATATATATATATATATATATATATATATATATACAGTGGGGCAAAAAAGTATTTAGTCAGCTACCAATTGTGCATGTTCTCCCACTTAAAAAGATGAGAGAGGCCTGTAATTTTCATCATAGGTATACCTCAACTATGACAAAATGAGAAAAAAAAATCCATTCATTGGTAAAAACCAAGATTTCTGGCTCAGACAGCCCTGTAACAACTTCTTCAAGAGTCTCCTCTGTCCTCCACTCGTTACCTGTATTAATGTTTGTATTAATACCTGTTTGAACTCGTTATCAGTATAAAAGACTCCTGTCCACAACCTCGTAAGAAGCATTTCAAGGTCCTGAAGTGGCCTAGCCAGTCTCCAGATCTCAACCCCATAGAAATCTTTGGAGGGAGTTGAAAGTCCGTGTTGCCCAGCGACAGCCCCAAAACATTACTGCTCTAGAGGAGATCTGCAAAACACCAGCAACAGTGTGTGAAAACCTTGTGAAGATTTACAGAAAACCTTCGATCTCTGTCATTGCCAACAAAGGATATTTAACAAAGTATTGAGATGAAATTTTGTTATTGACCAAATACTTATTTTCCACCATAATTTGCAAATAAATTCATTAAAAATCCTACAATATTATTTCCTGTATTTTTTCTTCTCATTTTGTCTCTGAGGTATACCACAGAACAAACATTAACATTTATAAAGTTGAGTGCACAAAATGAATTGTTTACAGGTTCACAGTATTCTGCATCAGAAGGTTTCAAGTAAGTGTAGATAATAATCTTTATGTTCAGATAATGGTTATTTCAGAGAGTTTAACTGTTAATTTAATTTAAGATCAAAATATAAAGTCAATAAAAAAAGAATATTATAATAGGGCTAAAAATAATGATACAATAAAATAATAAAATAAATCTACATACTGTATGTCAGTTGCTGTCTTCTGTTTTTAGACACATTTTAGGTGAAATAGGTTTAGAACCGTGGCCACTTCCTGGAGTAACATGTACTCACTAAGTGTGTCCCATGAGGTAAGAAATTCTACATGGACGTTTGGGGTCTTCACACCCACTTAGACACTTGGGCAAAATACAGGAAAGACGTCATTTAAGTAGTCAAGTGCGAAGACTGTGGCTGTGTTCAAAATTGCATACTTGCTTACTGCTTACCAAAGAAAGAACACATACAGAAAATTTGCATACTATGCACAGAATACATACTGGATTCTGTAATGGTAAGAGGAGTATGATGCGTTGCCATTTCGAACACAGCCCGTAAGTGTACGTGGCTATTTGGACAAAGCCGGAAGTAAACAGACCAGCTTTCGGTTTACGCGACTGTATTTTTATCCAAAGAAACATATAGGACGAAAAGCCTTTTTCGTATTGAACGTTTACTAACGTTACGTAATCATGAAATATCCATTTATAAACATCCTTGCTTTCGCTTTGCGGGAGCTGCGCCGCTGGTAATGCGGACGAACACTTAGGAATTATAATGATAAAGAATCTGTTCTTTAATCCACTCGCAGTGACTTTGTGTTTGCTCCACTATGGTGAGATCTTGTTCGTTAAAATCTCTTTTCCGTCGATTTCGGCCTAATTTCGTTTTTGGCACTATATAGCGTAATTGTTGGGATGGGCTTAACACTGTCCACAGAAAACGATGGCCAGTGGAAAACATGTTAACAGCAAAATATGATTCTATGGCAGTAGAAACGAAATCAGATCGATTTAATGTGGATAAAAAAAGTGTCCTTTTTCATGTCACGTGACAGGGTATAAACAAGTTACGTGTAAAAGTTGACATTTTATATCCGTGCACAAACCCATCCAGTGTGACGTTAGCTTGGAAACCTTTTGCGAGATTCATAAAATGTAGGCACATTTTGCCTACACGCGTTATGGGAGATTAAGGACTAAAATATAAAATGTAAACAAACACAGCACTGTAGGCCTAAGTCTTAATGCAGTGTAAAATAATTACCATACATGCATTATTTTTTTTTTTTTTATGAGTAAAAACAATTTCACAGCATTATTGTATATTTTGCTTATGTTTCTTCTTTAGTTGTGCCTGGTTTTGGTTCAGATGGAGTCTCAGTGTCAGTGAAGGAGGGAGATTCAGTCACTCTACACACTGGAGTCAAAACAAACCAACAAGATGATATTCAATGGTATTTAAGCAGCACTCGCATCGCTCAAATCAGTGGAGATCTCAGTTTTATCTGTACAGATGTTCAGTGTAATGAAGGTACTGAGAGATTCAGAGACAGACTGAAGCTGGACAATCAGACTGGATCTCTGACCATCATCAACATCAGAACCCCAGACTCTGGAGAATATCAGCTGAAAATCGCCAGCAGCAGCGAGAGTGAAAAGATCTTCAGTGTTTCCGTCACTGGTGAGTCATTTAATGAGTGTTTAAATGCAGTTTAAAATACAAAATCCTCCAGCAGCTGTTGGTTTGTGTTTCAGATGTTCCTGCTGCTGGACAATATGAAGTGAAGGAGGGAGAGTCTGTCACTTTAGAAACTGGTCTGATGAAGCATCCACATGATGTGATGACATGGTATTTTAATCAGACTGAGATCACTGGAGATCAGAGTAAGATCTGTACAGATGTTCAGTGTAAAGACAGAGACAGACTGAAGCTGGATCATCAGACTGGATCTCTGACCATCACAAACATCAGAACCACAGACTCTGGAGAATATAAACTACAGATCATCATCAGTGACAGCAGCGTCAGCATCAGCAGAGTGAAGAGATTCAGTGTTTCTGTCACTGGTGAGTAAATAACTTTGTTCAAGTCAATAACACTTTGATGTTGTTACATTATGAATACAGACATATATGTTTATAATCTGTAGAAAAACATTTTTACAGCACTGTTGTATATTTCGCTCATGTTTCTTCTTTAGTTGTGCCTGGTTTTGGTTCAGATAAAGTCTCAGTGTCAGTGATGGAGGGAGACTCAGTCACTCTACACACTGGAGTCAAAACAAACCAACAAGATGGTATTCAATGGTATTTAAACAACACTCTTATCGCTCAAGTCAGTGGAGATCTCAGTTTTATCTGTACAGATGTTCAGTGTATTGAAGGCACTGAGAGATTCAGAGACAGACTGAAGCTGGATCATCAGACTGGATCTCTGACCATCACAGACATCAGAACCACAGACTCTGGAGAATATAAACTAATGATTATAATCAGTGACAGCAGCTTCAGCAGAGTAAAGATATTCAGTGTTTCTGTCACTGGTAAGTAAATAACATCAAAGGCATTTTTCTTTGAGGAATTGAAAAAAAAGAAAACTTCACAACCCAATATGTGTTGGGTTTGGTACTGTGGAATGTTTTGAGTCAATAATACTTTGATTTTGTTAACATGCAACATGAATAGTATTAACCAGTTTCACTAAGAGCCATGCTGCTTCCTTTTGAGCTGAGCGTGCTGTGATGCTGTTTAACCGCTGTTGATAGAAGATGCAGGTGCTGCTTATCAGTTTAATCAGCATCATACAACTCATGTAGAAAGATAAGTGATGTATGCTGCTCCATACTCTGAATTTGTGTTTTGTATTTAACAAGTGCACACACCTGGAGCAGTAAATATCATTTGAATATATTGCTAAATATTGGATTTATTGTCATTCACTCTAGTAATAATGACTGTCTGTCTCTATCTGTTCCAGATTCAGGTCTGTCTTCAGCTGCTGTAGGAGGAATAGTTGCTGCTGTTGTTCTTCTGGTGGCTGCTGCTGTAGCTGTTGGTGTGTTTTACTGTCAGCGCAGGAGCCATACAGCAGTAGCACAGAATGTAAGTGTTACAGCTGATTTGAAAAATATATGCAGTAGGAGATTTACCGTTCAAAAAAATATTAAAGGAACACTGGTACATGCTTTTTTATGCTAATATTATTCTAGAACACTTAATTCCTGATTGTTATCGTTGACTGAAACAAGCATGTGTAGCTTACTGTAAAAAGTCATCTTTTAACAACACAGAACCAGATATTCATGAGTGAGTCAATGTCAAAACATTTGAAAACACACATAATTCCCATTTAAACAAAATAATAATTAATAACACAAAAGTGCAACCTTTGTCACAGTCGCACAAAGGTCACTGTCACAGCAAATTGATATTATGGGGAAGAAGTCAAGCATCTCAAGCAAGCAATGCGCAAACTTTGCGCAAGAGGGGGTGAACGTCAATTTACTATAAAGAAAGTGAAAGTAAAAAAAAAACTGACGGCTTATGCTGCATTAACTGTGCATTTTTCTCTGAGACAGTTAACCAGAGGAAACGCTAGCTAAAGTAAATAATCGGAAAACAGAATTACCATTTGCGCATGCGCCTAACACATTTATTATTTACAATATGGAAAGAGGAAATAAAACATACATTCATTAAGAGCATGACTCAAACATGCCATTAATGGGCTTAATTCTAGTTTCATTTTTCATCAATTCAATTTCTTAAATGATCATATATGTTCTGGCCAGCCATGTAGTGGCGAAAAGTTTTCTGGGCCGATGCCAAACTTACTTGCCAACCCCTGCTCTACAGCATCTTCACACAGCTGATCAGACAGAGCATCTTTACACAGCTGTTTTTCAAGGGCTCTTTAGTGCGCTTTGTTATTGAAACTCTGACATTAATTTTCTTCCACCTTCTAAACTGTTAGTGTCTTAAGAAATGTTTAAAAAATGCATGCAAAACTTGTTTTCGTCAAACAAGCATGGAAACATTGTTTAAACTCTTTCCAATGAAAATCAGAGTTTTTTGCTGAGTATTTATTTATTTATGTGTCACTTAAACATCAGACATCCTTATTCATTTAACATTATGTCAATGTGTTTTCTTACAGGAGGACGATGATGGTATCGGCGCCTGATCCAAATAACATTCCTCTGAGGTAGATTCCTTAAAGGGCTAATTCACCCAAAAATGAAAATTCTGTTGATCCACTGATGTCACATGGACTGTTTTACCAATTTGTTTGGAATGACATGAGGGTGAGTAATCAGTGACAGAATTTTAATTTTTGGGCAACCCAGTCTCACGGCAATTCTTACATATTTTTACGAGGTGGCTAATTCATACAACGTATGACCTCACATTTATCACATTTTTGATAAATCGTTCGTATTTTGCGAGTTGTCAATTCGTATGAATTTGTACGAATGACCTAAACCTAACCCCGCCCCTAAACCTACCTGTCACTGGGGTTTAGACAAATGTGAGTGAGGTCGTACGAACTTGTACGAATTAGCACGGTTTTGCCACCTCATACGAAAACGTACAAATTGGTTGTGAGACTGTGTTGTTTTTTGGGTGAACAATCCATTAAAGCTCTGTTTAGTCATATAGAGGATTATCAAATCTTCTAAAGTGATTGGAAAGGAAACAGATGTGAATCATTTGTTTCATGTGTTTTGCATACAATAAGTAATAATGCACTGATCTGCTTTGGCATACCAGTTATTATGTTCAGCCTGTTTATATCCTTTTATTTTTGTTTTGTTTTGTTTTGTTTCCCAATACATCAAGATCACAACAAAAACATGTATTGTCTTCTGTAAAAATGTTATTTGTTTGTGCTTAAAAAAAAAAAAAAAAAAAAATATATATATATATATATATATATATATATATAAAACACTAACATTAACTGTTAGTAATCCACCTTCAACAGAAAACACTGGTTGACCAACTTTAAATAACGTAGCTTTTTATGTACACCAGAACTAAAACCAGCTTAAACCCTTGTGCATCAGTTTCAATTATAGCTGCAATTATTCAATGCTTGAAGTATTCTGTTTTCTTTAGTAAGCATCTAAACACTTGTCTCATGGAGATAAGACCATTCACAGCCAGCACAGGCCGTTTACCAAGGAAATGTATGTTTTTTGTCAGTAATACCATCTTAAAAGCAAGGCTGTGAATTTTGGTTTCATGATTCAATTCAGTTACGATTATCATTATCAACTCAATATCAGGATGCGTCACATTCTCAGTTTTTAATATTACTGCACATGGCTAACCTATATGCCTCCAGGGGAGTAACGCATATTTTCTGAAGCAGATCGATGTGTTTTTGTAAATTATAACTCAAACCTTAATGCGTTTTTGTCTTAAGGAATGTTACAGCATAATTTCTGTGTTTGTGCATACTTAAAAATGTGCTGTTTTAACTCTGTATACATTTATTGTATATATATTTATATTAACCGTGCAACATCTGAGACATTTTATTTGGTGCTGATTAGTTTTGTTGTTCTTGCACGTGAGATGGAGGACAAATAATACAACATGTCTTCATCTCGTGTTTCTTTCATTTCTGTTGTGTTCTATGATTGTCAAGTTTTGATTGTTTTTGTGTTGATGTTGTGTCTTTCATTTGGTGCTCATTTTCTTTTATTTTCTGTTCATTTTACATCAGGGAAACGTGCCTTTAAGTAAAACCCAAAACACAATCTTTTCTGAAACACAAAACATAGTTGAATGTTTATATGATGAGCATTATTAAAAAACAACTCTGTGGGAGATTTTTTTTTCAAATTTTATTTGAAGTAATTTCCTTACAAGATTAATACGTATGCTTTTGAATACTAAACAACTGAACTTAGACCAAAATGACTGTTTTGGAATAAGAAGCAAATCAAGACAGCTGCCTGAAAACGTATAAATATGACTTGAGTAAAAAGCTGAAGTACACATAAAGAACCAATCATATTAGACAAAATATATGCATCATGTCACTTTTGTCATGCACTTACATGTATAAACTGCTGTACTTTCTCTGAGGTTTTCTCTCTGACTGATCGGAGATCGTACTGGCTATGAATAAATCTTTTCAAAGCCATTGTCTGGAGTCAGTCTGGTTATTAGTTACATCTTCATTTGTAATGACTTGTTGTCCAACAAAAGATAATATAGCATGTTTTCACTTATAAGCTGAATGTTAGAAATAACTTCCTTCTTATCGTAGAATGAATCAGAAATACTTAATATATTCTATACTGTGAAAAAAAAAGCAAAAGCAAATGGATATATATATATATACACACACACACACAGTGGAGTGTTCATTGTCTTAATGTTTCAGTATTCAAAACGTTTCTATCTTTTTACTCAGTTACATCAATAGCCGAGTGTCATTTCGATAATTTGCGATAACCACACACGTAATGTTATGAAAACTGACATTACTACATGTGTATAAAACAAAGTCATGCTGCATATGCAATAACACATCTGTCAGTGAGATTTCAGTAATCTCAGCTGTCTTCCTAGTAACAAAATCTGTCCCTTTAGAAGCTGCTGTAATAAAACACCCACATGATGTGATGACATGGTATTTTAATGAGATTGAAATCACTGGATTTAGAGACAGACTGAAGCTGGATCATCAGACTGGATCTGTGACCATCACAAACACCTGTCACAAAATACAGAACAAAATTATCCAAGTGCAGTAAAGTCTTTTAATAAAGTCCCAAAACAATAAAAATCCACAGGAGCAAGACACAGGGTTACACGACAACACTACAACAAAATACAAACTGAACAGAGAATATACAGGGTAGGGCTAATGGAATACTTACCAACAGGTGGAGGTGATCAGGCAGCTGGTGACAGTGAGACAATCAGGGGTGCATGAAGGTATGGGAGACACGGTCCAGAACATACAAACAAAACTACAAAAAGAAGCCCTCTGGTGGCTGTCCAGGGCATGACACCAACTGTGACAACACCAGAATGGTTATGGAAACTTGAATAATGAAAAATAATAGAATGCTATTCAGTAGTTAGTTAGATTTTTATCTAAACAGATTAAAAGGTAACATTAAGTCTTGAAGTATATGATAAATAATGAAAATAAAGCAACACAGTGCCAACATTATAACACCCTGTGCATGATTTACTATGTAGAGGTTTATCAAATAGTCTAAAGTGATTGAGACAGAAAAAGAACAGTTAAACATGTTGTTCATGTCTTTTGCACTACAAGGTTTGACACATCAGTCATTATATTCAGCCTCTTTATATCCACACTGAAAGAACTGGCTGTGTTTTCTTAAATACCATTTTTATAATAGGATTTTTAAAAATATATATCGTATACATGTCCAAAACCATAATTTTTCAGGAAATAAAAAAGTTATTAAGGTTAAAACTGATAAACTAGGACTAGTTTGTGAAAATTGTCTTTTGCCAATGTTTGATGAATGATTTGACTGACAGGAGTAGTCAGTGAAAGCTGTTCTACCACGTGGTCAAAGGTCATGTGATATACAATCTTTTACACAAGTGAAAAACAACAAGACACCCCCAGTGGCCTCCTTCAACCTTGTCTGATAGCAGCTCAAAACATTGTCTGACGGCGGCTATAGTTTTCAAAATACGCAAAGGTGGTCTCTGCCTCAGACGTCATGCCAGTTACACTTATTTTTGCAGTTTTTTCATGTTAAAGTGCCAGCAAGAGGCCAGTTGCAGCATCCTTTTTTGTGTGAGCACAGAATTCACTTTTCCATATCTGTGGAAAGTTTGGTGAAAATATCTCACCCAAGTTATGATTTATAGCTATTTTAGCTATATATATTTTAGCTTCACCCACTTTGAATGTTTTGGCGTCCCTAAGTGACCATGAATCAAAATTTCAGCTACAATCAGAGATGTCTTTTGGACTTCTGAAAATACTGAAACTGAACAAGTTTTACAAACTGTAGGCCTATTCATTTGTCAAATACGGTATTTTACCTTTGGACAGCAGCAAAAAACAAACAAACAAACATTATTATTAGCAACATTGCTATTTGAATAAGTTTCACCTCAAAACTGATTAAAACTAAAGTAATTATTAACAACCATAAACTGTAAATCATGCATTGCTTTTATTAAAACAACTTCTATTGACAGAAAATAAGGATATGAACCTTATTTAAAAAAATAAAAAATAAAAAAATGAAAAGAATGAAAGAAAAATCTATCAAGAACAGTTCTTTTAAGGAATATTGTAAAGCTGAAAATACTACTGCAACTGCATGATCACTGCATGAGAATAAAAGAGCATGATGTACATACACACAAAATATATATGATTTTTATATTACACAGTAAATTCTCTGTATGATTTAAGATAAACAGCGGCATTGATACCTTTAGTGTAGTAAAGCAGGTTTTGTGTAGAGAAGAAATTAAATGACGCGAACGGAATGGAAAAATACCTTCACCCACAAACTACTGATACAGACACACTTTCCACATCTCAGAGAGACACTCGCAAACAGACATTAACCACAAGACAAACACATTCTCACGAACAAGAAGTCTGTCAAACAGGTCAAAGCACATTTGTGTAGACGTGTAAACACATGTGAACACAACACAGTCTTCAGTCCTTTTGAAAGGTATTTTGCATCTGCATTTGCAAACATTTAATAGTTAAACCTAATATTGCTTCATACGATTTATGATTTGTTAAAAGTCCCTGTGTTACAAGGCAAGTACAAGACCATTTTATACTTTAAACCTCTCAGAATGACTGATTCTCACCAAAACCTCAACCATAGACTTCATCTTCTCTGTGTGCATAATCCACATAATCCATCTCAGCTTTCTGTAAAAAAAAAAAGAAAATAATAACAATACATGTTCCAGATTCATCCCGAAGATTGCAGTGTGATACATAGTTTTGTTTTTGCATATAACGATGCTCATATGGCATTTATAAACATCTGATGGTCTTATGTGTGTGACGGCTATCTGATTGAAATTATACAAAATATACTTAAAACAGTATTTAATTGTCTTACTGATTTATCTCTGTTTCTTTTGTTGAATGTTGGCTCAGCATAAGTGATCTCATCTTCCTGAGTCTGAACTGTTTCAACAACAATAGATGCATTAAAATGGTATTTAGTTTCATTTTAAATTATGCCTTTTTATCTGCCATAAATCTTGAATGCTTTGGAACACAGACTTAAGTTTGGTAGGGTGACAATACGTGCCGTTTTTACTGGACATATCCTTGCCAGGATTTGTTTAGGCT
This sequence comes from Enteromius argenteus, assembly GCA_032357425.1. NCBI lineage: Eukaryota > Metazoa > Chordata > Actinopteri > Cypriniformes > Cyprinidae > Enteromius > Enteromius argenteus. The sequence continues at coordinate 691,866 of JAUCMR010000056.1, forward strand.
TTGTTTTACTTTTTTCATCCTTGTTGAAGGTAATGATCGGAAAGTAGTTTTACCAATAAAATGCAAGCATTGTGCATAATGGGCCAATCGGGTGTGGGATCTATGGTCAAAGCAGTGCAAATATTCATATTAAGTCAATTCGACTTTAAGTGGCACAGCTCAGACTGATCAGTGTTTAACATCAAAGTAACTCGAGAGCATTTTGAAAGCATAAGGAACTGTCTGTATGGTTCTTTGATGTTAAACACCGATTGGTCTGCACACGCAAACAAAGCCAAAACCCAGATATTTTGGGAAATGTACAAGTGGTACAAGTGGTACAAGTGGTTTTACTCTAAAAGTGTGACAGTTGCAAAGCCACAAATCTTCACAAGCAGTGTTCAGTATTTGAGAACGTTTAGTAAGAATTTCTTTGTGCAAGTGAGGCAAGTTAAGTGAGACATTCATTTTCATTACATATACAAACAGAAATGATATATGAGTGAAATCTACAGAAATGTCAATAATTACAGATTTTTCATAATTTTTTTTGGTTCTTGTCATAAAAATGAAATGGTGTTAAATAAATACTTGTCAGTCAGTAGCTCTTGCCTTCTGTTTTTTTATGTTTCCTGTAGATGCAGAAGATCACAAATCCAGCCATAATCAACAGAGATCCAGTAGCAGCAGAGAACAATGTCATCAGAAAGACTGAAGCTGTAATGATAATCATTATAATATGTTCATGAGTACGTTTGGTCTACAACAGAATACAAAGATCAGGTCAGTAAATACACACATACTGTATATTAGTGCTGCAGTACCTGCACATGTGTGACAGAGTTTGCTGATGTCCAGATGTGTGGTCTGGTTTGTGATGGGATTGTTGAGCACACAGCTGTAGATGTTGTTCTCCTGATATTCCACCTCCAGAGGTAGAGAGAGACTGATGCTGAGATCAGACACACTGATGCTGGACAATAAACTGTTTCCTTTGTACCAGGAGAGAGTCACATGACTCACATTCACCACTGAACACAACAATGAACAGTTCTGCTGTGATGATGATGATGATGATGAACACTGTGAAGAGTTACTGATGATGACAGGAACAGGCAGGCGAGCTAGAAAACATGAGTAAACAACAATAATAATAATAATAAGAACAACAAAAAATGTTTAATGTGCTGGGTTACTGTAAAGAAGGAGGAAAAAATAGTTAGTGTAAAATTACAGTATATATGAATAATGGGACTGCAGATTTTACTATATGCTGGCTTAATACTAGTGTCCTAACGCTACAGTATGTGTGCCTTGACTAGCTCGCTGACTGGCTGTCATGTTGCAAGCTGATAGAGATAAGAAACCCACCTTTTGATAATCTTAGTTTACAATCTACAGAATAACCCTTATACTACTGATAATTGATAAATGAAAAGTCATTGGCAGCAATAAGTGAATGCATGTGCTATCTAGAGTTATGAAAGAAGTTGGCCCAAGATCCTGAGCAACAATAATCACAATTTTGCTGACTTCATAACAATTACAAGAATTACATTTCTAACAGTTTCATGGTTAAAGACAACTTTATCATTTAAATTCACAGTGACTCAAGATATCTTAATTACTGTGATATTCGCATCATTCTGCTTTTTTAAAAGATTTTTTATAAAACATGCATTGCTTTCACAGCCAGTTGTGCTAATGTGTCACACTGGCTTGGCTTTTGGTTCCCAATTATGTTCTCTGTCTTTTATTTTGTCATTTGTTTTATGCATTCTGTCATTTACAGTGGAGATCAATATTAGACAACAACCAATTATTTCCTAACTTTCAAGGTCACTGCTTAGTCCTATTTGAAGTTATCCTAAGAGAAGTCAAAGCATATTTCATACATTATTTAAGATATTTGGAAAAAAAAGCTCTGATCAAAAGGAGGGAGTTTGATTTGCAAGCAGCAATGTGTTAGAAGAGATGCTGGAAGAATGGGATTAAATGGACCGCTGTGATAAGTGTCAAGACTTGATTGGTAAATTCAATTATTAGTTTAAGTATAAGTCCTTTTAAGATGATTTTGGGCATGTATATGCATGGAAAGGCAGGTTCTGTGCCATTCCTGTGATTTTGAGAAGACCAAACGTTAAAAGGTCTCAAGGAATTTCAGTCTGGTCAGATTCCTGCAACTATTGGCTCATTGGAAATACATGCCTCTTCATACATTGCTGCAAAACTCAAAAAAAAACATACCTATACATACGAATCGCTGCAGTTTCCAGATGAAATAAACACTAGAGGAAGGAAAACTCCCACAACTTTTATTCCTTTTGACACAAAAGTATGGTTTACGGACAAATTTTTGATCAATAAAGGCTTATTTTCACACAATTAGTTGCAGAATGTTATGTTAGGACTTAAAAAGAATTTTAACG
>JAUCMR010000056.1:724550-736364 GCA_032357425.1 Enteromius argenteus
TTTCTCTTTAAAAGTGATTTCATTAGATTTTTCCTTGGAAATGCCCTATATTGTTTCATTGTATTTGTTAACAGGTTCAAACACAATACAATAGATTCATACTTCCAGCCTCTCGGGAACCAAAGGAATCTCCTAGGGGTCTTCCAAGTAAGAAAACAGATTTTAAATGTTTGATAAAAATATACTTTGTCTTAAAAATGAAAATTGTGTATTTATGTATTTTAACATATATGTATATATATATTTAACTGTCATCTGTGTGTGTGTGTGTGTGTGTATATATATATATATATTGCCAGCAAGTTTTTTCTTGATTAGAAATGACACAGGCGTCTCCCAGAAAATAATAAGACGATGAGGCATCGTGGGGAAAAAATATTACTCATCTTTTATTTACATTTGAATAAAAAGTGGAATGTCCAGAATTATTCATACCCTTCTCAATAATCAATAGAAAAGTCTTTATTGGCTATTACAGCAATCAAACGTTTCATATAATTGCTGACCAGCTTTTTGCATGTCTCCACTGGTATTTTTGCCCATTCATCTTTAGCGATGAGCTCCAACTCTTTCAGGTTTGAGGATCTCCTTGCCATCACCTTGATCTTTAGCTCTCTCCACAGATGCTCAATTGGATTTAAGTCAGGACTGTGGTTGGGCCACTGCAAAAAGTTATTGTTTTTGTCTGCTAATCATTTCTTCACCACTTTTGTTGTGTGTTTTGGGTCGTTGTCGATTAAAACAGCTGTTACCAAAGAATCAGTGTAATTAGGATGCTTTAGAACAGCTTGGACTATTTGGAATGGTATAGAACTTAGGTTTTTCCCATAGACTGTGACAGTTTGCAAAGGTATGAATAATTTTGGACATGCCACTTTATGTTTAAATGTAAATAAAACATGAGTAATCATTTTTCCACAATAATGCCTCTTGTACATCGTCTTATTATCTTCCGGGAGATGCCTGTGTCATTTCTAATCAAGAAAAAACTTGCTGGTTGAATAAAAGTAACTTTAAGTCAGAATGAATGAGTGGGATATATTAGGCAGCGATTTAACATTTTGTCCTCAAAGCTGATGTATTAGAAGCAGGAAAAATGGACAAGAGTAAGAATTTGAGTGAGTTTGGGAAGGGCCAAATTGTTTTGAGTGTAGATGACTGTTTGGAGCATCTGCAGGTCTTCTGAGGTTTTCCTAGTTTGCAGCAGTCAGTTTCTATCAAAAGTGGTCCAAGCGAGGAACAGAGGTGAACAAATGACAGGATCGTGGGCGGCCAAGGCTCACTGGGAAGTGAAGGCTGTCCCATGTGGTCCAATCCAACAGACAAGCTACTGCTGCTCAAACTGATAAAGTTAATGCTTGTTCTGATGGAAAATTGTCAGAATACCCAGTGCATCGGTTTATTGTGTATGTGGCCTCTTTCAGCAAAGTATGGTGCACCCTGCCACAAAGCAAAAATGGTTCAGGAAAGGTTTGAGGAGCACAAGTTTGAGGTGTTGACTTGGTCTCCAAGTTCCCCAGATCTCAATCCAGTCAAGCATCTGTGGGATGTGTGGAACAAATGAGTCCAACCCGTGGAGGCCCCACCTCGAAACTTATCTGACTTAAAGGATCTGCTTCTAACATATTTGTGCCATATACGACAGCACCACCTTCAGGGGTCTACTGGAGTCCATGCCCCCTCCGGTCAGGGCTGCAAAAAAAGGGAGACCAACACAATAATAGAAAGATGGTCATAATGTTATGCCTGATGGGTGTATATTACCTATGCATTACTGACTGACACTGAGTAGCTTTGAAAGAATATGGATTTATAAATCTGACAAATTGTTGTTGTGTTTTTTTTTTTTGCTTTCTTTGTAGGATGTTGAGAGCAAAATAATCACATTCCTTAAGGAGGAGCTCAAAAAGTTTATAAAAATATTGCAAAAAGAGAACACGCAGTACTTCGTGAATGACTTTAATGAGAATAAATGCAGTATCAAAGAAGCAGCTCTTGATCTCACACTCTACTTTTTAAGGGATATGAAGCAAGATGGAGCTGCCAATAGTCTAGAAGGCAAGTGATTTATGACCATTTGTCAGAATATGAATTTAGGAGATCATTTTAACTATTTTTTATTTATTTTGTTTTTTACTTTTTTTCTGTTTAGATGAGCTGTTCTTTATTCATCAGCAAAAAACTAACCTGAAGAAGAAATATCAATGTGTGTTTGAAGGTATAACAAAACAAGGTGACTCTACACTTCTGAACAACATCTACACAGATCTCTATATCACTCAGGGTGGTAGTGAAAGGGTTAATACTGAGCATGAGGTCAGACAGATTGAAGTTGCTTCTAGGCGTCATGAATCACAAGAGATACAGGTTGAATGCAAAAATTTGTTTGAAGCACCTGAACAAGACAAGATGATCAGAACTGTACTGACAAAAGGAGTAGCTGGAATCGGAAAATCAGTCTCTGTGCAAAAGTTTGTTCTGGATTGGGCTGAAGGAAAAGAAAATCAAGACATTGGCTTCATATTTCCTCTTCCATTCAGAGAGTTGAACTTAAAGGAGAAAGAACCGCAAAGTTTGATAGACATTATAACTCAGTTTTTCCCAGAGACACATGGACTGAACCTTACAAGAAGGAATCAGTTCAAAGTCCTGTTCATCCTTGATGGATTGGATGAATTTCGCCTTCCTCTAAACTTTGACACTAATGAGACGTGGACTGATGTTTCTTCACCAGCCTCTCTGGATGTTCTCTTGACAAACCTAATCAAGGGGAATCTGCTACCATCTGCTCTTATCTGGATCACCACCAGACCAGCAGCTGCCAGTAAGATTCCTCCTGACTGTATCGACCGGGTGACAGAGATACGAGGATTCAATGATTCACAAAAGGAGGAGTACTTCAGAAAAAGATTCTCAGATGAAAATCAGGTCAAAGAAATCATTGGTCATATTAGACAATCAAAGACTCTCTTCATCATGTGCCACATCCCAGTCTTCTGCTGGATTTCAGCCACTGTTCTCAATAACATTTTGGAAAAGAAAAGAAATAATCAGGCTGAGGATGCCTTCAAAGCACTGCAGGAATCAAATATTGAAGACACTCCCAAGACTCTGACACAAATGTACACACACTTTCTCCACTTTCAGATCCTACAGAGCAGACGAAAGTATGATGGACAATATGCAGCAGATGTTTCCTGGGATAAAGAGGCTATCTTTTCACTGGGGAAACTGGCATTTCAACAGCTGCAAAAAAACAATGTGATCTTCTATGACACAGATCTGGAAGCCTGTGGCATTGACGTCTATAAGGCATCAGTGTATTCAGGCATGTGTACCCAGATCTTTAAAGAGGAAAAAGGGATTGTACTTGGTACCATGTACTGCTTTGTTCACTTGAGCATTCAAGAGTTTATTGCAGCCCTTTATGCACATCTGTTTCTAGATATTCACAAGAAAAGTGTGTTTGTTCATGAGTCTACAGAACAGGAAAACAAAACTAAAACCATGATTGATTTGCTTAAGACTGCAGTGGACAAAGCGCTTGAGAGTGACAATGGACATCTGGACCTTTTCCTTCGCTTCTTTCTTGGTTTGTCTATCCAGTCCAATCAGCTGCTCTTTCGAGGTCTGTTGACACAGCAAGAAGACAATGACCAGAGAAAAAAGGAAATAGTTCAGTATATTAAGCAGAAACTAGACGATAATCTGTCTCCAGAGAGATCCATCAATCTGTTCTACTGTCTGAATGAACTGAATGACCAAACTCTGGTGAAAGAGATTCAGAATCACCTCAGCAAAGGAAGTCTGTCATCTTCTGATCTTTCACCTGGTCAGTGGTCTGCTTTGGTCTTTGTGTTGTTGACATCAGAGGAGGAGCAGGAGGAGTTTGATCTACAGAAATTCAAGAAGTCAGACGAGTGTGTCATTAGATTATCAGCAGTCATCAAAACCTGCAAAAGAGCTCTGTAAGTAATACATTTTATAATTTTTGGGACTTACCTGTAAAATGTGTTAATCTACATTAAACTCCAGTGAATCTTAATTGTATACAACCTACAAGACATAACACATCAGTTCATATTTTTGTCACTTAAGTATGAAGTTCTCTTCATATGTTACTTTGTAGGACCTATGCTTTTTCCAAACCTCTGTGTTCAAATCCTTAACTTCCAGATACAAGCATGCTAATTTGATTTACCTAGTAAAATTTTCACTGACTGAAAAATACTCCTATGCAGAAAATACTAGGTGAAGACTAATGTCAGTGTTGCTTGTCCTCCTCATTGTATATTTATTGTTCCTGTAAAAATAATGTTAAATGTTTTCCTTTTTTCCACCTTTTTCTGTGATGTGATTATATTTTCCTTGTAGGCTAAATGATTGTGACTTAACAGACAAAAGCTGTTCAGCTCTGACTACAGTTCTTGGATCAGATACCAGTCTGAAAATGCTGAACATGAACAATAATAATCTGCAGGATTCAGGAGTGAAGCTACTTTGTACTGGAATAGAGAATATACAGTGTAAATTGGAGATACTGAGGTAAGTTGTGTGACAAAAGAGATAAATTTCACCCGAAAATAAAGGTGTGATGTGTTTCGAAAAATATTTCGGTACTTTATCTAGATATTGTACTGTTTGATTATAATTGTATATTGAAGACTAATGCACTTTTGAATGCAGTCTCTTTTGTTCAGAAATATGGGCAGTATGTTTAGTGCCTAATTTAGATATAATTTTCTTTGACTGGCAAGGTACTAGACTAGAGTTTTTAGCTAGAGTTTTTAACTATTATTCTTAAAAAAAAAAATTCTCATTGATTGGACAAATGAAGCTTTCGTAAAGAATACTCTCAGCACCCATACTTATTACAACTATAATGGAACTGTTAAATATTCAAATTTTATTATTATTGCTATTATTGATATTCATATTTATAATATTATTTTCAGGCTCAGTAAATGTGATCTAACAGAGGAAAGCTGCTCAGCTCTCACTTCAGTTCTCCGTTCAGACTCCAGCAGTCTGAAGGAGCTTGATCTGAGCAATAATAGCTTACATGATTCAGGAGTGAAGTTACTCTCTGATGGACTGAAAGAGAACCATAAACTGGAGAAACTCAGGTAAGCTGATGTTTAAAACTAGTTACACACAAAACTGACAAAATCTATGGACGTCTGTGGCATCACGTCGCCTGCATTGGCGCAGCAGCTGTGCTCAAAAACTCATTTGGCTCTCAGCGAAGGCAGTCACATATTTTTCCTCTCCCTCCCATATCTCTCCCTGCTCTACCGTACCCCATATCCCATGCCTTTGCGCGCTTTTACCCCAATGTGGGTAGGCAGGTCTGAGACCAGCGCTTTGACTAGCGCAGGAACGGATGGCTATTTGCCTTCATTGGACTAATTCCTCATCCCCCTCCCTCCCATGTTGCAGTGTTATGTCTTGTGATTATGTGTTCTTATGTGCCTGATGCTGAGGTATTCCTCATTTTTCCCTTATGTATCTTATTTCCTTATTTTCTCACTACCTCTCGTCTGATCTGTCTTACCCCCTAAATGTTTGTGTATGATCGGAGGGGTCTCATTTCGTTGCATTGTACTTGTACATGTGTAATGACAATAAATTTGAATCCAATCCAATCCAAACACAAACTAGTCTAATGACTAACTTGCATGTATGGTGTAGCAAATGCGAAAGTAGTCTGTATTTATTCATTGCCATTGGAAGAGCTAGGACCATGGATGTCCAAACCACTCACTCACCACAGGTGGTCTGGTAATAGAGCTTCTTTAAATATGAAAAATGAGAAGAGCCTTCTGTCTGCCCTATTGACATAATTGGTTTGCTTGCTTTTATCACTGGTTTGCTAAGCTGAATAGTTAATCAGAGTGTCTCTCTCACTGACTACAATGGCATAACTTTACATGGTTAATCAGCCTAAAAGTTGCCAATGGGGTCTGGCTAGTGTCAATGCAGAGCATGCACAAAAACTAGACTAACAGACAATCACCAGGCAATAACCCAGCATTAACCAATGGTGAAATATCTCTAGACTCTGTTTCCCATCAAGTTTTGTTTTGGTAACAACTTTTATCATATTTATTTAAGAAATAAAATAAAATTGATAAACTAATTTTCATTCCTGTTCTAGACTCTCTAACTGCAGTGTCACTGAAGAAGGTTATAAAGCTTTGGCTTCAGCTCTGAGATCAAACCCTTCACACCTGATAGAGCTGGATCTCACAGGAAATGATCCTGGACATTCAGGAGTGAAGGAGCTCAGTGATTTACTACAGGATCAGAACTGTCAGCTGAAGATACTGAGGTGAGGAGTCATGATGAAAGTATACAAAATGAATGGTATTGTCATGAATTCCAGCTGGAGTGCCCACAAATCCCACCAGAGGGCACTCCACCTTGAACTGTGTATGTGCTCCACTGTTTGTGTTTCTCTGTTAAGGACTCTTATTATGAAGTGTTTGTTACCCATTGTTTCTGTGATTCCCTTGCTCTGTTACTCCTTGTTAATCACCATTACTACTCATCAGTCCCGCCCCCTTGTTAACTCATCGTGTCACCTTTAAAAATTGTCTGTGTTTGTAGCCTAGCCGCGGAGTATTGACCCACTGAGCAAAAGTAGGACTGAAATGACGTCCCCTGATGAGCCAGAATGAAAGTTTTTATGACGTCTTTTCACGACGTCTTTTGGACGTCTTTGTTGCACGTCAAAAAACAAGCCAATTGCAAGGCTAGTTTGAAGGGCGCCCGGGGTGGCCAATGATGTAACTGTGCCCCTGGTTAAAAGTAGCTAGAGCTTTTAATTACAAACAAGACCATGTTTTGTAATGCAAATATTGAATTGAATTCCACTCCATCTTCTCTTCTTCAGATTTTTAGGTCCTGCTGCAGATGAAGCCTGTCAGTATGTGACTGGAATTGTGGGTAAACATCCATTATTCCTGAGAGAGCTGAATCTGAGTGGACATAAACTAGGAGACACACGAGTGAATCAGATCTCTGCTCTACTGCAGGATAAACACTGTAAACTCAACACACTGATGTGAGTATATTATATAATTTAGCATGTTACATGACTGCTAGTAATATATAATCAATAATAATTACCTGGCTGTCATGGCTGGGTGAAGTGCGGAGGCCATCTCTCAGTGGCCCCCTGAACTGCCTGCTTCGCCATGGTGCCCGGGTCTAGTACCAGTGGGACAGGAAGCCTCCAAGGCATTATTGGACCTGGGCTAGTCTGTCCTGAGGGGCCTCCAAGGCAACCACCCTTTGATTGTATTTCCTTTTCAAAAACTTGTTTGCATAAGGATTTTATTTCTTATGTGAACTCAGTTCCAGTTCAAAGCAAATTCTTCTTTGAGGATCACACAATCTTTTTAAGAGCAAACTTACATTTTAACTTTGTTAAAATATGTTTTGTTTATGGCATGTTTGAATGTTGATTTGTGTATTATGACATTGGGAAGACAGTAACATTTTACAATAAGGTCTCATTAATTAACAATAATGTATTAGCTAACAAATTAATAATGGACTGTACATGTTTTGTAGTATTTATTTATCCTTTTTAGTAATAGATTCATTATTTTATTCATTAACATGATTAATAAATTCTGTAGACGAAACCTGAATAGTAAGTGAAGTTATTTGAAATGCACTTTTAATGCAAATGGTCATCATAGATCTGAGACCTATTTATCTCTCTTGTATTCAGTCTGCGTATTTGCAGTATTACAGAAGAACAGTGTCTCATCCTGACTTCAGCTCTGAAATTAAACCCATCACACCTGAGAGAGCTGGACCTCAGTGGGAATGAACTGGAAGACACAGGAGTAAATCACGTATGTGATGTACTGAAGGATTTAGACTGTAAACTGGAGATACTGAGGTTAGTAACATTCACATACAAATGCTTAAAATCACTTGAGCAGGTTAAACCAAAAAACACATACTCAGTACCTTGTAAATAGTCCAAATTCACATTATTTGTTGAAAAAAAGCAACAACAAAAAAATCACTGTGGTATTTTGTGGTCTTGTGAATTAAATATGATGATCTTTCTTCCTTTTCTTTTTATGTGTATTGTTTTCTTTCATTTTCTGTCTTTCTCCCAATGTAGGTTAAGATTCTGTTACATAACAGGTAAGGGTTGTTCTGCTCTGGCTTCAGCTCTGAAATCAAACCCATCACGCCTGAGAGAACTGGACCTGAGTCAGAATGATATAGGATACTCTGGATTTAAAACCCTCAGTGACCTACTGATGACACCACAATGCAAACTGGAAAAACTAGAGTCAGTATCATTATACTGTACAGAAATATAAAAAAAAAAAATAAATAACAGCTTCTAGCATATTGAACTAATGTGACACATTTTAACCTAACAGAGAAGTACAGACTAAATTACATAAGCTCTTCACTCAGATGTAAAATAATTAAATCATTGTGCTTTCACTTTATATAATCAGTCTGTGGAGATGCAGAATTACAGAAGAACAGTTCTTCATCTTGACTTCAGCTCTACAATCAAACCCATCACACCTGAGAGAGCTGGACCTCAGTGAGAATCAAATAAGAAGCACAGGAGTGAATCACTTATGTGACATACTGAAGGATTCAAACTGTAAACTGGAGAGACTGAGGTCAGTAACATTCACATACAAGAGTTAAAACCATTAAAGCCACTTAAACAGTTTAAACCAAGACACCTACAACATATGAATATACAGCATCTTGTGCTAAAATGCCAAATTCCCATTATATTTATTTATTTATATATTTATTTATGCATACTCTAGTATTTTGTGATATGTTGAAAAAGATTGAAATGAAAAATATAGGGTTTCTTCTATTTTTTTCTCTCGTTGTAGGTTGAGGTACTGTGATATGACAGGCGAAGACTGTTTTGAGCTGATTTCAGCTCTGGAATCAAACCCATCACATTTGAGAGAGCTGGACCTAAGTCTGAATGAATTAGGAGACTGTGGATTTGAAAACCTCAGTGTTCTGCTGATGAACCCTAAATGCAAGTTGACAAAACTACTGTTAGTATGATCATACTGTGCTAACTATACTAACACGCTATTCAAATTAGGAGCCTAACTAGCAGTGCTGGATAGTAACTTGATTACATGTAATGTGAAGTACATATAATGACATTACATTACATTCACAAATGTGTTCATAAACTATATATTTTTTTATATTCTCTAAGTCAAGAAGCACCCTCAGTGATTTGATTCTGGAGCCTGATTGCCAGAATCACAGGTTACTCGAACATCATTCAAAACATTTGCAGAGATGGAATTGAACCTAGATAGGAGCTCACTGCATTTTGAGCAGTGTCTAAGAAAGATATTTAATTTTGATCTGAAACTTTCTCAGTAGTTACTGGATGTTTTGCTTCTTGCTATGGTGCCCCTCAAGGCTTCACAAATGGCATTCTTCATGAATTGATTATGACGTTATTTTTCATAAATGCTTCTTCATAAATTGATTTTACAATTATTTTTTATTTATTTATCTTTTAATATTTCTGACTTAAGTACAACACAGTGGACAACTATTTCTGTGTTTTATAAATAGACAAATGAAAATGACATGCAACGCTAGTAATCTACTCAGTAGTAACTAGTAAATTGCTTTTGAAGTATTTACTGCCGCGAACACAAAAGTAGTGTGACATGGTTAAAAAAGCAAAAACAAGCAAGCAAAATACTACAGACTGAATTAATACTGTAGCTCTATAGTGTCTTCAAATTCATAATGAATCTGATTTGTTGTGTTAAGTCTGAGTAGATGCAGTTTTACTGAAAATCAGAGTTTCATCCTGACATCAGCTCTCAAACCCAACTCATCATACCTGAGAGAGCTGGACCTCAGTGAGAATAAAATGTACAACACAGGAGTACATCATTTATGTAATATACTGAAGAATTCACATTGTAAACTGGAGAGATTGAGGTGAGGAAAATTGACAGACAAGAAAGAGAAAAGTGTTTAGGTATTTGAGCCATGCAATTAATATTTTGTCTCTTAACTAATTGCAGACTGAGAGGCTGTGATGTGACAGATGAAGGATGTTATGCTCTGACTTCAGCTCTGAAATCAAACCCTTCACACCTGAGAGAGCTGGACCTGAGTATGAATACTTTAGGAGGCTATGGGGTTGAAAACATCAGTGATCTACTGATGGATGCACAATGCAAGCTGGAGAAACTATAGTTAGTATTAATATATTGTACAGCATTTGCAGTTTGGGTAAAGTTGAGTTTAAAACCGACATACTTGAATACTATTAGATAATACATTTGTACGTGTATCGGTAGAAAGAGTATTGGACTTTGAAACAATTTATTAGATGTCTGTAGATTAATCCATTATTTTAGCCTACAATTTAAAAAAAAATGATGTATTTGTCCAACTGAAGATACTCTATACTTGGATTGTAACTAGTATCCTCAGGTGTTTTTTGTTTTTTTTTTAGTTTTTTTTGTTTTGTTTGTAATCATACAATTAATTTCCCCTGTGTTTGCTGGACTATTAGTGACCGTATGGCATTTACTGATGATGTAATCATGAATACGATTCGATTTCTCTTTCTGTCTTCAGTCTGCGAGGATGCAGCATTACTGAGGAACAGTGTCTCATCCTGACTTCAGCTCTGAAATCAAACCCATCACATCTGAGAGAACTGGATCTGAGTATGAATCATATAAAAAACACTGCAGTGAATCACTTAAGTGACATACTGAAGGATTCACGCTGTAAACTGGAAAGATTAAGGTCAGTAACATTCACATACAAGAATCAAAACGCCTAAAATCACTTTTACAGTTAAAGTGTCTTTTCATTTGCATTTCAGAGTCAGAGAACATATTTGTGTAATGCTTAACCTAAATGATTCGTTTGTAAAATATGTTTTTGTCCTGTTATTCTTTTTGTCTCTTTGTAGTCTAAATGACTGTGGCATTACAGATGCTTCTTCTTTAACTCCGTCTTTGACGAACACAAAAGCGCTGCAGTTTTTAAAAGAGCTTGATCTGAAAAACAATAACATACAAGACTCGGAGAAGCAGCTCATTGATGTGCTGCGACACTCAAACTGTAAACTAAGGTGAGTAAATGTCTTTCTGTGGTATTAAAGAAAGCTTCATTTACATGGTCAGACTTAAGGAAGCAGCATGTAACGTTAGTGCAGATTCCAGCTTCAGCTCACAGCCATATACATCACATGATCAATGCCTCTCATCTGTCCTGTTTTGAATTTGAAAGGCAGCACGATACATTTCTTCACGCGTACAGTTTCAGTTTTACTTAAGCCACTACAAATATGTTTAAACTAGAGAACAACAGCTTTTATTTGTGAAAATATGATCAGTCACATATACCTTACTCTCATCAGCATGTGTTTCTCCTTCACAGTGACTCAGGCTCTTCTGCAGCCACACTAACATATGAACGTAATTCATGTTTTAAATTGTGTAAAAACCTAAATATCATTAATAAATCTGATTGCAGGAGTTTAATATCACTTTTTTTTGCTAAATAAATAAATAGTCTAATATAGTAACTAATTTGCACTTTTTGTCTTCTGAACACTGACTACTTTTTTCTTTGGTTTCTTCTGACAGACTAGAAAGAGATTGCTTGTTTCCCAGGTGGATGTCGACCAGGAACAGCAACGGAGAACAGTAATGATCAGGTAAGCATCCACAGGAAAGTCTCACTACTGTGTATATGAAGATTAATAAATGTGTGATGCAATGTCTGTATTTCAGACATCGC
>JAUCMR010000056.1:745142-757460 GCA_032357425.1 Enteromius argenteus
AGGGCGGAGACCAGAGTTACACACACGGGGAAAACTGACAGGTAAATAAACAACGTAGACAGCATGAACTAGAAGTGAGAAACACAAAACATAAGCTAAGGCACAGAACGCGCCTACGGCGTGACACCATATCTCAACTAAGACTGCTTCCACATCAATATTCAAGGATACATCTCTATAATTGATACCTTGTTGTATAAATGTAGACACTCCACCTCCTGTAGTATCCCTGTCTTTACGCACTGCTGTGTATCCATGTATAATGAAATCTAGTGAAGGTTTTAACCATGTTTCTTGTATACAAATTATATTAGGTTTGACATCTAGCTCTTCAATAAAATGTTTAAGTTCCTGACCATTTGAAATTAGACTCCTAGCATTCCACTGAAGAATAGACAGGTTATTTTGTTTGTGATTCTTCTAGACCTACCCCGGTCTAGTAAGATATCATTGATGCTTTCTATAGTTATCTGAATTGCATGTGACGAGTGCTCCTCAGCGAAAAAAGCTGCAAGTGCAATCCAGCCGTGCCCTCTTATACTCACGCAGTGATAAGGTGCACCTGGCTGTGATTATTGCACGCCAATATTCATTGGCCTTTTTTCAAAGTCTCAAAGACGATTGGTCTCTCAAGCGAGATCCCATATGTAACGTCGAAGTGAACTCGGCTGAAGGGGAACTGCAGGGATATGTCTCGCTAAGAAGTGGACCCATGAGTTTATGTCATGAGAGCAGGATGCCAACCCTAAGACAGTTTTGCTATAAGGTAAATATATTAAACACGTTGTAAAAACTTAATTTCCTTTTGCAATGATTTTTATTGCAAAAAGCTATATATAAATAAACTTGTGAGCTGAAAAAAAAATCAGTCTGTTTTTTATAATTATTAATCCTCTCTCTCATTAATATACACGCACCAAAATATAATAAAACAATGCATACAAAAAAAAAGAGGCCAAATATTAAATTAAATTTGTTTTCATTTAAAAGTGTAAGAATAAACACAAAAATAAATATAATTTGAAAAGTACAAATAAATTACAGATGAACTCAGCTTAATGTTAATGTGAAATACGGTTTATATTTAAATACACACAGCTAAATGAGGTAACAAGTGTGTGTGGGCAGTTGTCATGGGAACACACAAGGGTAACTATGGGAACGAACAAGCGGACTAAAGAAACAGGAACTAAACTCAGGAAGTGAAGACAAACACCAGGGCAGGGAAACATGTCAAAATAAAAGTCCAAGGACAGACACAGAACACAGGTGACAAAACTACTGCAGTTACACACAAGATCTCTATTCTGTGTGTTCTGTCTCTGTTTATACAGTAGGCATACAAATTAAGTTATTAAAGATGAAAAAAGATACAATTCTTCCATTTTATGTATTAAAACCTGGCAAACAAAACCAATGTAACGTAATATAATACACACACATACAAATATTGTCTGGGTTATTCAGTTGTTTCTTAACTTTATTATCCTTACATTGTCATTTCAGTGAAGAACTCACTGGAACCTCCTTTTGAGCTGAAACATCTGTGACATCTTCATGTATATGTATAAATGCTGTTTGTTTATTCTTTTGACCCTTAAAAGATCAACAGAGCAGCTGCCAATTTACCAAAGGTTGAATTGACAGAGCAGGTTTTTGCAGGTCATTTATGGGAAATCTGAACTGGACAGCCATGAACTCTATTATTCTTTATTAGATGCTGAACTTTGAGTCTTTGTTTCCTTCATTCAAAAGATTTGTATTACTAACGGGAACTTAACTGCCAGTTTATTTAGAAAACAGACAGAGAGAGAGAGAGTAGTTTGGACTCTGAGGGTCAGGTTTCAATCGGATTGCTACAGAAAGAGACACAGACAGACAGGATGGCCGTGAAGCTGCTGTTTCTGACTGTTGTTCTTCTCTCTTCAGCGCTCCTCACACTATGTGACCCGCTGTGAGTATCAAACACTGTTTGTTCATCACTAACAGATCTGTTCTCAAACGCTCTGATTTGATCTCCTCAGGTATATTCTGTCAGCTCCTAACTTGCTGAGGGTGGGTTCCTCAGAGAACGTGTTTGTGGAGGCTCAGGATTACTCTGGAGGAGACCTGAATGTAATGATCACAGTAAAGAAGTTCCCAAAGAAAGATGTGGGGATACTGTCTAAACTGGTGACACTGACTGCTGACAACAATTTCCAGGTCCTTACAGACATCAAGGTCAGATCTCTATGATTACAGTGCATCGATGTCTCATTCTCATGACTTTATTAGCTGATATAAACCAGGCTCTCCTTTAGATCGCTGCTGATGAAAATCTCTTCTCTGATGATCCTCTGAAGAAGCAGTATGTGTATCTACAAGCTCAGATTGCATCTGTCACTCTGGAGAAAGTGGTCATGCTCTCGTTCCAGTCTGGATATATATTTGTACAAACAGACAACCCCATCTACTCCCCTGCTAGCACAGGTATGATTCAGTGATAAAAACATAACCAGAGTGCATTATTAAACTTTAAAACATCAGTGTGATATAATTAAGTGTATTGTTGTATAACTGCTGCTTTCATCGGGGTCTGTATCTGGAGAAAAATAAAACCGTGAGAACTCATATTTGAGTTTTTGCTTCTTCACCTCTTTTGTAGTTTATTACAGGACTTTCTCTTTGACACCCAGCATGAAACCACACAGTGGGTCTATCACAGTAGACATCATGGTAAACACTGTCATTTCCCTCTCTTTTTAATTCAGTATGTGCTTTATTGGCATGACTTTTGTTACAACTTGTTGCCAAAGCATAGTTTTTACACTGAATCTAGAACATAAATATGTATATACTGTATATATATTAAAAAATAATAATACATGCATGTGTACATTTAAAAAGCGGAACATATTGTGTCAAGCTGTCACTCACGTCATCAACCAAACCAGCCATTTACACACGTTCTCACCTGATTACTAATCACCTGCACCTGCACCCACTTACCACTTGTCCTCTGTTTATGTGGAGCTTGTACGTTGAGATTAAACTCACCTTTATTACCTGAGAATTGTGTCTGTCCCCTGGTCAGAGTGTGACAAATTGACATTTTAGATGTGCATCACTGATTTGTGACAGGCATCAATGTAGCCATCTCTTTAACCCTAATAAAAGTGTTCTTGTTTAACATTTTGAAAATATTTAATTTCTGATAAAATTTGTATCCAATTTCCTCACAGTAGTCTTCTTAATTTACAGTCTTTCACTCTACTCAGATATTCTGCAATTCTGTGATCTCAAATAACATGCAAGTTTAGTTTGTTTTTCTATCATTTAGCTGGGCCGAATTTTGTAGATGAATGTTTCAGTGTCCTGATGCTCACTGTTGTTAGTCATGACTCATGTTAGTTTTTGCAGCTCTCTCTTTCTCTCACACACACACATTCATTCATGATATTTGAGCTATAATGAGGATCTCAGTCAGTCACAGTGTTCATGCTGATTTTTGTGTTTCTGAAGAATCCACAAGGCATCACGGTTTCATCACAGAAGGTATATCCAGTAATGGGCATGTTTGGAAGATACACAATTCCTGAGATCGCCAGGTGTGTTTGTGTGTGTGAAACACGATGAACTGACTGGATTTCATTTTCAATGATCCATGATTGATGTCTACCTTAGGATAATAACAACTGAATCTATCCACAAACAGATACTTGTAAATGCGATCTGTGTTATATAAGGTTGATTTAGTTTTTTGAGTAATGCTTATTCATGAATGTTGCCCAGCTCTGGGATCTGGAAGGTGGTCACACGATTCACTAACACCCCTCAGAAGAGCTTTACAGCAGACTTTGAGGTCAAAGAATATGGTGAGAACATGATGTCTACAAAATGTGTAAGAATATGAAAACAAGGCAAAGAATGTATTTGTTTATTTGTTTGTGTGTCTGGTTTGGTTTTAGTGGCTCCAACATTTGAAGTGAAATTAATACCCAGTCAGTCTTTCTTCTATGTGCGTGATGAGAGTCTGACAGTCAACATTAAAGCCAAGTAAGATTAAATATTTTCATTGTATTCAAAATCAATCTTTAATGTGTGAGCACAGTGATTTGACAAATAGAGTAAAGTAAAGTACAAAACAACATATGAGCAAACACAGCTTGTCATTAACTAAGATTTGTTTTTTGACTTGATAGGATCTTTGTTTCAGTTGTGTCTGTCGATCCGCACAAACTCTCAAGGCACAAACACTTCTCAAACAGCGTCAGAGTACCCTCATATTGTTAAAAAGCTGCTTGACTTTCTAGAGAGAAAAGAACAAACGAATGTTATAAAGTGGATGTGGATCAGTGTTTTACAGCAGAAATTGGACATGCTTTTATAGGTATCTATTTGGGCCAAAGGCGGATGGAAATGCATTTGTGGTGTTCAGTGTGACGGACGGTGAGAAGAAAACTAATATTCCTGCATCTCTGCAGAAAGTTCAGGTGAAAGACATTAAAACATCAAATGAGTTGGAATCAATAAAATTTCTCCTAATAAAGAACAACTAATAAATATACTTGGGTGCACTTTTTAGCGAGACACGAAATACGTACCAATAAGTACATATCACTGCAAAAGAATTGTACACGAGTCAGTAAAACTCTGACACCTTTAATTCCTTTTCACACAAATGTAGTTTCAATTAATAAAGCGTTATTTTTGCATAATTACTTGAAGAATATCATGTTGTGACTTCAAAACAATATCCAGCTTCATACCTATGTGTTTTTATAGACGCTAGATTTGTTCGGTAGCTCACGTGATACGGCGTGAATCGTCTGTAACTACGGTTTGACAAAACAGTTTAAATGTGCATAAAAAGAAGTTGAATTCGCACGGTTGCATCAACAAATTCCTTTTTATATCAGTTTAGCATTTGTTAACACTGTTGGGTAGGTTTAGGTTTAGGGTTGGATTTGGTGTAGGGCATATTTCCAACATGATAGAGCATTAACTTTTATAAACAATCCCCAGATATTTGAATTCTAACCAGTTGCAATATAACTAAAGCAACTTAATAAAACACAGCAATACTTACCTATGTCAGCGTAATAAAATGTATTAGGGTTCACATATTAAACCTATGTTTTAGTGGCTAACGGGCAGTTAGGTACATAAAAAACGGTGTTGCACAAGAAGTGCACAGAGGTACATATATTTATAAGACCAGGTTGAAATAAATAGCATCCTGTCGACTGTTGACGCTTTCTTTGTTAATAGATGATTAAAGGAGAGGGTACAGCAGAACTGACCAATCAGATGATCACTAAGACCTTTCCCAACATTAACCAATTGGTTGGACGATCAATCTATGTTTCAGTCAGTCTTTTAACAGAAAGCGGTAAGGCTAAACAGATACTGTACATCTGTATGCATGTGTGTGATAGATTATATGTGAGAAGCTCATCATTTGTGTGTTTCAGGAAGTGAAATGATGAAAGCAGAAAGAAGAGGCATTCAGATTGTGATGTCACCGTACACCATCCACTTCGAAAAAACACCACACTTCTTCAAACCTGGAATGCCCTTCACTGTCTCGGTATAAAAGATTGACTAAGGAACCTGAAGGGTTATTGGAAGTCAACAGTATAGGGTACAACAGGGCTAAAGGCCCACCTTAATAAAATATGCTATTCGCTGCGCCTGAAAGTCATAATTGCAGAAATTGTGTATGTTATGTTAAGAACAGATGCCTCCATGGCGGGCTGTTTACAATCACGCCGCATCTCACAGCTTACTGGACAGGACGCGGCAGACTATCACAAACTGTGATAGTCACTATCACTCAGGCTAGAGCAAGGTTGAATGCTTCTCTGTCATGGCTAGTGCCCTTCTGGGGCCTTCAGGAAGGTCCCTTTGAGCCGCTGGAGTCAGTCGAGCTGAAGTTCGTGTCTGCTAACACAGCACTTCTGACAGCACTCACGTCCATCAAGAGGGTCGGGGACCTCCAGGCATTTTCGATGAGCGAAGAGTGCCTTGCGTTTGGGCCTACTCTCACATTGTCCTGAGACCCTGACCTTGATACGTGCCCAAGGTTCCCACCACACCATTCCACAATTAAGTGGTGAAACTGCAAGTTCTGTCCCTGGAGGAGGCAGATCCAGCCTTGGCGTTGCTGTGTCCTGTAAGAGCATTACGCATATACGTGGACCGCTCCAGAAATTCTGAGCAGCTCTTTGTCTGCCACGGAGGTCAGCAGAAAGGGAAGGCTGTCTCCAAGCAGAGGTTGGCCCACTGGATTGTGGATTCCATCAACTTGGCTTACCAGGCCCGTGTGTTGGGTAGCAGGCAATTAGCGGGAAAAGCTGGCCGGTGTCACGCTGCACCATTCCCCCTCACAGGAGATGAGAGCACTGCTTACTCTTCCAGTAACTTTAGTAACTTTAGTAGCTCTTATTTATATTCATGTATATGTACATATATATATATACTCATATTTATATTATCCTGTTATTTATGTGGCTAATTTCGGTCCATAACATGGAAGTGTGATGGTATGACAATAAAGAATCCTTTCTGCAAGATTGTAACGGTTCATTGGACCCCAGTCTGTCGTCTCGCAGTGACTGACAGACAGGGAACGTCTTGGTTACGTATGTAACCCTTGTTCCCTGATGGAGGGAACGGAGACGTTATGTCCCCTTGCCACAACCTCGAAACATCGCTGAGAGCTGGGATGTGTTCTTGACTCCTCAGCAAATCTGATGAGTGGTTACACCTGTTGCATCTTTATATCGAGATGAAGGGGAGTGGCTCAGGATTGTTTAACCACTTGCCAATTTTCATTGCCGTTTTCTCTTAAGGAGAGCGAATCAGGGCACCAGGCAATATCCTAGTCTGTTGTCACGACATAACGTCTCTGTTCTCTCCATCAGGGAACAAGGGTTACATATGTAACCAAGACGATATGTTTGGATTGAACATTAATTAAACAACAGATTTTATGGAAGAATAAATTTATTCAGTTTATTTATTTTGCTTAAAAAATGTGTAGTTTTTACCCCACACACTCGGTATTAACACAAATACTTAAATATGAAATACGTTTTAAAATGCAGAAAAATAATTTAAATAATTTAAAAAAGTAAAGATTCTGAAAGTATTGAAGGATATTCAATAATAATTGAATATATATTTGCGGTAGTAACAACAAATGGTATTTAATTATACTCATATTTTTTTTTTTAATATCATGTTTTTAAATATGATGGTTTCATTGTAAACATGGTGATTATCTCTAATATGGACACCCAACATAATATATGACATTTACCATCTCAATCGAACCATGTCATTTGGAACAAATGGAAAAGTCAGCCATCTATTAATTATCACGTAAATTACTGTGCCTTTAGGCCCAACATCAGAGCGGTTTTTACTCCAAATACCATACTTTTACATTATGTTTCATTATTTAAAACTGTTGCTTTAATTATACTAAACAAAAATAAAAATCATAAAACTACAAATATATGCATTGATTTTAGCAATGTTCATTTGCTACTTAAATCTGCAACATTTTAAAACATTTAAAATATTAGATCAAGTAAGCACAGAATCGACAAATATAATGTACATCTTAAAAAGCGGAGGTTTGGAAAAGTGTGGTATGTGTTTTAATATGTTTTGTTGGTGTGGTTTTATAAAAGGTGTACGTAACTAATGCTGACCAGACACCTGCTGAAAATGTGGAAGTGGAGGTCAGTCCTGGAGAGGCCAGAGGTCGAACAAGAGCCAACGGCATTGCAAAGGTTATCATCAACACTCAAAGTGGATCTTCAACACTGGAGATCACTGTAAGACCTGCCATCGCAACTGCATTGATGCTTAGTTAGTTTCTCTGGTGATCACGTGTAAAATAGACCAGTTAAGACACCTGTTAAGTTGACCTAACTCAAAAAAATAAGGCAACCTATCACAATTAACTTGTTAAGTTAAATTAACTAGCAACTAACAACATAATAACTGCGTTTCCTTAAAGCCTTCTATGTAATGCGTCTAGAATTTTCCTTCTAAAACTAAAGGCAAACATTTAGTCTAGACAAATGTATAAAACAATTTTATTGAGATGTACAGTACCTCAGCGCATGATTCTCAACACGTTAAATGAGTAAAAATATAAACTCTTATCAGCATGACAGCTAACTGACAGTGAAAACAGCATGAGTAAAGCTGGTAAAATTAAAACAGTTGATAATATTTTAATAATAATTAACATGCAGTGCATGCCAGGAACATTTTTCAATATAGTATTGTTCAATACGTATGTAAAAATGTTTGTTCAGGTGACTCAATTAGAAAAGTTGGGAGAACAGTTGGATAGGTTGTGAACAAATACTTGAGTATCTACATATGGTAATCCAAAAAACTTTTACTGGCGACATGTTTAGAGTATTTTTGTTCACACACAAAAAACATTAAGCTGACTTCTCCTAAAAATCTTTATTCACTGGTTAGTAGATTTTTTTCGAAAGTTGGACTTTTTACAGTATGTTGAACAAGCAGTGAAGTGTATTGTTTACAGCACATCAGAAACAATGTATTTATTCTTTCCAGGCAAAAACCAGAGGTCCACAACTAGCAGATGAACAGCAGGCAGTGAAGAAGATGACGGCTCAGGCCTACCTTCCTAAAGGAGGCTCCAACAACTACCTGCACATCGTCATTGATGCTGCTGAGCTTCAGATCGGTGATTCAGTGAGAGTCCATCTGATCACTGGACAAAACCCCAGAGATCAGGAATACACTTACATGGTGAGGAACAGTCATAGCATCATTCATGCAGATTTGTTATTGATTTGAGTAAAGCATGTGTATAATTTGAATCTTATGAATAATTTTTTTCATCTGCTTTTTTTTTTCAGATCTTAAGTAAAGGTCAGATCATTCGAGCAGAAAGGTTTAGGCAAACAGGACAAACTTTAGTGACTCTATCTCTGGCAGTAACCAAAGACATGGTGCCATCCTTCCGCTTTGTGGCTTATTATCATGTGGGCTCGTCTGAGGTGGTGTCTGATTCAGTCTGGGTTGATGTGAAAGACACATGCATGGGAACAGTGGGTGAACCATCGCAAGAAATAGACGACGTGACAATCATTTTGGTCTGAATCAGTGTTTCTTGTTTAAATTCCAGCTCAAGCTTGAGGTGAAGGACAAGATGAGTTTCCATGAAGCAGGAGAAATGGTCGAGCTGCAGATAACTGGAGATCCTGAAGCTAGAGTTGGTCTGGTGATGGTTGACAAAGCTGTGCACGTCCTTAACAAGAACAGACTAACTCAGTCAAAGGTGAACGATGTTCATCAGCATCTCAACCGTCACCAAATGCTTGAGATTGGTTTATAAATGGTCTCTTTGTTGCTTTAGATCTGGGATTTCATAGAGAAGCATGACACCGGCTGTACAGCAGGAGGAGGACGAGACAGTATGGGGGTTTTCTCTGATGCAGGTCTGATGTTTGAGTCCAGCACCGCAGGAGGAACCAACATCAGAACAAGTATGTGTGCATCGCCATTTTGGATACAAATATTAAAAAAATTTATTTAGTGAAGATAATCCAAAAGGCAACTATCAGTGCACACCATGCAGTAGACATAGTTTCCTACATCTGATTAAGACATTGGAGACATTAAATGTTGAATTGACTGAACAGTTAATGGTGTAGTATTTGCCTATTAATGTCTCTAGTCTATAGATAGTATAGAACTAATTTAATTTGGTCAACCCTGAAATAGCATTGTGCCTAGTTAATATTTTGTGAATTCCTGCTTCACATATTAAAGTGTTATATGCTAATTTCATTCTAATGAATTTTCTTCCAGCGCCGAATTGCCCTGTCCTTTCAAAGAGAAGACGGCGATCATACGGTAACAAACAACTATTTTGATTCAAACATGATTTAAGAGTTCATCTCTGCTGTTAGATATGTTCTTTTTTTTCTTAACAACTGAAAGTGTTATAGAGCCTTCTGAATCATTCTCAGACAACAACAGAAGCACTTGGGAGAAAACTGTCATTAAAATTAAAGTTCATCCACTCTTTCATAATGCTGGGATCAGAAGGAAAGCAATGAGAAGAGTGTTTTTCCACAGCTTGGCACTGTACAGTCTTGTTTCATTCTGAGCCAACTTTATCATTCTGTATGGTTTTTGCCTCTCATTATTTACACTACATGCACAAATCAGTGGGTGGGGTTAAACAGACAGCAATATAGAATTGGTGGGCGGAGCTAATCAGACAGTGATATAGAATCAGTGGGCGGGGCTAAAAAGGCAGCGATGTAGAAGCAGGTGTTTAGAAGCGCTCTTTAGACACAATTACATCACAGAGTGACACACACAAGTACAATTTGAGTTCTGAAACTTTTTTATAGTACCTCTTATATGTCAAAAGATCAAGGCAATTTTGGTATCTCAGTTCATGACCCCTTTAATGATATATATTTCTCTGTTTTTATCAAGCATATGCTTAATATATTTCAGTTTTGTTATCTTTCCATGAATTGTATGAGTGATCATCAAGAAAATACATATTTTGTGTTTGTTTGGAGGGGTGCACTCGCTATGCTGTGCAATTTAGTATCAGAATATACAAGCAATGATGCAGCTATGATATTTGGTATTTGTGCAAATTTTGGTTACTGCTAGTACAAACTTTTCCATTCATGCATTGTTTGTTAGAATTAGACAATATTTGGCAGATTTAACCACGCCACCAGAAAATCAAATTTGAATTTTAAATTCAATAATTTTAAATTCAATTAATATTTTAATATACTTACAATAGGAAATTTACAAAATCTTTCCATGGAACATTGTATTTACTCAATATTCTAATGATTTTTGGTGAAAAAGAAAAATCAATAATTCTGACCCATGCAATGTATTTTTGGCTGTTGCTATAAATATACCCCAGTGACTTAAGACTGGTTTTGTGCTCCAGGGTCGCAGATGTGTTTTCAGATCCAGGAGAGATTAATCTTTTGTTTTGTTAAAACTAAATACAGATGATGAAGATGATGACTATTATGCAGACTCTGAAGACATTGTGTCACGCACACAGTTTCCTGAGAGTTTTCTTTGGGAGGTGATTGATCTACCCAGAAACTAGTAAGTAAGAGTTTGTTTGTATTTTAGACAACAGCACTGTATTGAACTGAATCACGTGAGATGAAGCTTGACAGGGCATTTCTGTCTGTCATTTCCTCATATTCCAGCGGATCAATCACAAAAACGATCTTCTTGAAAGACTCTGTTACTACCTGGGAGATCCTGGCTGTCAGTCTGTCACCAACACATGGTAAAGTGAAGCTGCAAACACTGAATACATGCTCTGAAAAACAACATTAGGGCCCTATGAAATGCATTTTAAATTCCCCAAATTCTGTTTTATTTATTTCTAAATTAATCTCTGTTTTTCTTTTTTCGTTTAAATTTTTTTTGGATTTTGTTTTTACTGAACTCCTTTATTATAGTTTTATTCAATTGTATTAATCTAAAAGCATGTATGATGAGTTAAAATCATGAAACCATTTAATACAAATTCATTGAAAGTAAAAAATTACATGTTTACAGTATAACATTTTTTTCTTTCCCACCTAATGTTTAATTCTTACCAAATTCTGTGTTTTAGCATGAATAGTTGAATAGTTTTAGCATGCATGCATTTATTTTTATTTTTTTCTGGTTAACAAATAAAGGCATACCACATTATTTGAATTTATCTTTTAATTAATGAAAATTAAACAAATGTACTATTACAGTTATAACATTGAAAAAATATATTGTTTGATTATTCCTTAAAAATAAAGATTTAATAATTTTATTAGTAGTATTATGTATATTCTGCTCAACAAAAGCAATATATTTCTGTTAAAATAATGTCTTCAAGTTAAACAGAACTTTTATTTTGACAGGTTGCCATGAATACCTTTAAATTATAATGTGAGGATAGTTAAAGTAAATGTTTATTCAAACGTTTATTATTATCCGTTTTTACCGGTCCTTATTTTTCACCTCTACAACCTTAGTGTTACAGATTTGCCAACCACAGCATTCACTCTCCCTGGAGTTCTAATCAGCATCATACTACCACCATAATCACCATCACTTTAAAACCACACACCACCTCTCATCACTTTTTATTTCTATAGCGCTTTTAGCAATACAGATTGTAGCAAAGCACTGAACATTATCAAACAGGAGAATAGAGAGATGGTAATGTATAATGACGAGATTAAACTATTTATTTATTAAATGCAGAGACGGTCTCTGTAGTCAAGACGACGATAA
>JAUCMR010000056.1:807789-824569 GCA_032357425.1 Enteromius argenteus
AAGTTGGATCAGCCTGTAGTGTGTTTTTCCACTTCAATTTTGAGTGTGACTCCAAATCCAGACCTCCATGGGTTAATCAATTCGATTTCCATTGATACTTTTTGCGTGATTTTGTTGTCAGCACATTCAATTATGTAAAGAACAAAGTATTTACTAAGATTTTATTCATTCAGATCTAGGATGTGTTATTTTAGTGTTCCGTTTATTTTTGAGCAGTGTATATATTGTCACGGGTGAAGAACCACACTACAAGGAGAGCTCAAAATAAACACCCCTGAGGGTGGATTTATTTACAAAGTGGGTGAATAAAAGTGTTAAGGTGGGTGCTCCGGCCAGTGGCATGCTCTCTTCCTCGTGCTGCAGTGGGTCCGTGAAGTGCTCCTGTGGGGCTGATCATTTAAAGTATTTTGTTTTTATTTAAACAATTTAAAATATCAGTATTCAACTCTTATATTTAATCAATTATTTATGCATATGTAACTGCAGGTTAAATGTCTTGCATTAAACATTGTGAAAACATCTAAATGCCACTTCAGATCCAGCCTTTGTGTTTCCTCTGCATTGCAAAGATACATTTTGTTGATTCTGATTTCATTTGCTTGGCAACAGCCCAAATGCCTTATTATTCTAAACGAGTGATTACATTTAAGAGTTTGACTCAAAATATAATGCACACTTCTAGAAAAAATGGCTTTAAGGTAAAAATGCCCAATTGTTCGTCTGTGTGCAGGACATCCTGAATCATCTCATTAATGACGTTGAAGCTTTCGCAGACCACCTGACAGCTGTCGCACCTAAGATGGACAAGAAGAAAAGGAAGAAGAAGAAGAGTAAGCGAGAGGACTGATGTGAGTGCATGAGATGATGATGATGATGATGAAGGCTCTGTTGATGTGTATGTGTCTGTGTGCTGTAGCTGTGAAGGGAATGCCATCAGAGGAGCAGTTCTCCATCTGTCTGAGGAAAATCAAGATGGCCTTTAACCTGCTGGTTCGTCTTTTTATGTGATATGATGAAACTTATGTATGTATATATATATATATATATATATATACATATATATATATATGTGTGTATATGTATATATATATATATATATATATATTAAATAAATGTATATGAAACTTTTTAAAATGTGTTATTTATATTACACTATGTATTATAAAATGGTTTAAAACTAGTAATGATATCTGTGTTCATCAGGCCAACCTGCAGGGGAAGATTCATAATCCCAGTGCCGCTGAACTTGTTCACTGTCTGTTCTCTATACTGGATCTGGTGAGATATCTGTCTGTCTGTTAGTCTCTGTGTGTGTGGTGTTGATCTAATGTGTGTGTGTGTTTGTGTGTAGGTTGTGTTTCACTGTAATGAGCGTCTCCCTCCGTCTATCGTGGCTCCTCTCTTTGAGCCAGAGTGTGTGATTTTTCTGAGCGAAGAGGCGACGCAGGAGGAGGATCATCTGTGGCAGTCGCTGGGAGATGCATGGAACATTCCTAGGTAGAACTCTCACACACACACTTACACACTGAGACTCGCACACACTTAAACTCTCTCACACTCAGACTCACTCACACTCGGCTCAATCACACAGTTAGACTCAAACTTAAACACTCAGACTCACTCACACTTAAACTCACACACAAACTTACACACTCAGATTCATTTGCACTCTGAATAACACTTACACATTCAGACTTACTCGTACTCAGACACACACACACACACTTGCTCTCACTGACTTTCACCAACACTCAGACCTGCACAAATACACATTTAGACTCACACACACTCTCTGACTCATGCGCACACACACACACACACAAGCACACTAAAAAGTGGTTTTACAATTGCATTTACGTTTATACTTTTGTCCCATGCTTTTATCTGAAGTGATAGTTGAGGAATACAGCAAGCGATTCATTGTAAGATTTGACATTGTGTGTGTCTGTGTGTGATGAAGCACCAAGTGGCCAGAGGATGATGAAGATATTCCCACCTACACACCTGTGTTTGATGATGGATGGGAGCCGCCAGACATCAGGAACCCAGAGCCAAGTGTCACAAACATGAAAGCCAACACAAACCCAAGCAAAGAAGAGCCAGCTCGAGCTCCTGTGACACAACAAATGGTACAAACACACAAAAACACACAATCACATGTTTATCCTCTCATTCAGCTGCTTTAATGCTCTCTGTGTTTGTGTAGAGCAACAGATTGCCACCGGAGCCTGAGGACAGGTACAGACACGAGATACACACATCTGAACACACAAGACATGAGATATCCTGCTGTACTCCGAGTGTGTGACACTGTGTGTGTGTGTTTCAGTTCAGAGGAGTTACCGGCAAGCTACATGAGAGCTGTGTTTGATTTCGCAGCACGAAACCCACGAGAGCTTTCCATCAGTAAAGGTGAACAACTACAGGTGAGACACAAAACACACTTTTATCAACTCAACGAAAAAGGTTTAACATGTTTGTGTGTGTGTGTGTGTATACACTACCAGTCACTGAAAATTCAGCTTTGATCACTGGAATAAGTTACATTTTAAAACATATCCAAATAGAAAACAGTTATTTAAAATAGTAAACATATTTCAGATTTTGCTGTATTTTGGATCTAATAAATATAAAACTAGTGAGCAGAAGAGTCTTCCCTTAAAAGCATTAAAAATCTTACTGGTAGTTTATATGAATGTATATAAATGCAAATTTTTATTTTTTTTCCGTGGACCCCGGCAGCCCCTTTCAGACTCCATTTACAGGAACAAGCTTTAATGTCAGTGTGTGTGTGTTTCTAACTGTGTGTGTAGTTGTTGGACATGTCTAAGCAGTGGTGGAAGGTGAAGAATGAAAAGGGGCAGATCGGTTACGTCCCAAACAACATGCTCCAGCCTCCGCAGCAGCAGGACAAAGCCGTACGTAAATCAGTGTTCACCTGTGCTTCTGATAATCAGTGTGTTCACGATCACAAGCTCCTCCTCCTGACCTGCAGGTGACCCCGTCTGCACCCACACTCACACGGAAATCACGGCCCGAGGAGGTGCGGGTCTGGCTGGAGCACAAGGGCTTCAGCAAAATGTGAGCAAAGCCACTATGCACTGCAATAAGTATACAAAACAAGCAGCTCATGACCTCAGGTCACATGCTTATTTCAGTAATTCAGCTGCATTCAGTCAGATATTGTTTTGCAGTCAGTTTTGCACAAAAATATTGCGTTTGTCAGTCTGTAAGCTAGTAGTTTCATGTATTGTTTACAGAAAAAAATGCAATTATTATTAATGAGAGGGTTATTAGAATGATCATAATTATAGAATTAACAGAATGTGGTATGTATGCGCATGCAGCATGTTTATTGTAGTGACCTAATATTCATGTTTACAGTTACAGTTAATTTGCACATTTATCTCACTTTTTGTGAGTCAATATTGTTTTATGCATAGGTTCAAATAAGCTTTTTGGGGAAAATATTAGATGTGCTTAAGTGCTTAAAAGATATGGGGAAAATATTGATGAATTATTATAATTAATGAATTATTCAATTATATATTTAGTTATTTTAATGCATTATTTTTCTATTATTTATAAAAAAGTAATTATATTTATGCAGTCTTATTTAAATACAGAGTATAATATGGATGCTTGTGTTTAATAAATTAAGTTTTACATTACAATAATTTCTTATTAAATCATGTTAATCAATAGCTTTTTATGCAGCATACATCAATTTATTGCATGTGAAGTATCAATTTTATATTTATTTTTACTCAGTTAATATAACTGTATAAATCTGTGTAATTTCAACATCAAAATGTATAATTATAACATGGTTTTTTCATATATTGATATATTTTTTTAAATTAAATTAAAACTTAAATTTCAGTTTAGTTTTTTTAGATTTAAACTCATCATTTCTCATTTTATCACAATATCATTTTTTAATTTTTACGTCCTGTTTTAGTTTCCCTTTAAGCACAAATTGCTTTATTACAAAAACCCAGCGTCCATCATCTGAACATTTTCAAATCTATATTAAATATAAATTATACTAGTATTAGTCTATACATAATTAAATATAACATTTATATAAATATAAAAATTCAACATTATAGTGTCATTGTATTTGTCTGTAGTTTATTCTTTAGTTTTTTTCACTTATTAATTCGATCAAATAAGCAAGCGCACTGCATTGTGGGATGTGTGTATTAGCCTGCAGTATGTGTGTGTGTGTGTGTGTGTGTGTTAGTACGGTGCGGTGTTTAGGAGGCGTCAGCGGCTCAATGCTGCTGGGAATGACACGAGACGAGCTCAAGACCGTCTGTCCTGAGGAGGGCGGCCGCGTCTTCTACCAGCTGCAGAACATCAAATCAGCCCTCGCGGTGAGTATGACATCATCATCATCATCACCACAGGAGTGTGATGTCACACTGACCTCATCTCCACTCTCTCCAGATGGCCAGTGAAGTGAGGCCGATGATCTGAGACACAACCCGACGCTGAAGGAAACGGCCCTGAATCTCTAAATCTGTGATATTTCCACGTTCTGTCTCAGTTTGGACCTGAAGAATCATTGTTTTAGAAAACAGTCATAACTTAATATTTTTCAGCTAAAACTCTATTGCATCTGATCCGCAACTTGAGTGAATGTGAACAAATTTCACCATGTCAGTCCTGTATTTAACACCTCCTTATTCATTCAGAAAGTGAGTAATTCTTTCACATAAAATTACAACTGAACCAGAACAAAAAACTGTAATGCAAAAAATATTTATATTTTTGTCTGTTGATGAGAAATCTGATTTGAATATATCTTGTATCAAATTTATAGGAACATATAATTATCAGTATTAACGCAATGAAATGAATTAAACGGATAGTTAAAATCAGAACTCGATTGCTCAGAAACAGTACATATTTATATAACGTACATATTTATTTTCAACAAAATAACATGAATATTGCTCAGAATTTTTCAAATAAATTCATTTTACTTACACATTAAAAAAGTGACCAGTTTTTCATGCTGCTATGGTTTGTTAATACACGTACATTTTCCTGTTTATCAACAAAATTCGGTCAAAAAATGTGTGCGATACGGGGAAAAGGCTACATATAATATTCAAAAATGTTTTGACACTAATATAACTTCATAGATCATTTTACAGAAAGTGTTTTTGACACTAATGGTATTCCATAATTCTGTACCCAGGTCAAAACTACTATACGATTTTAAATGTTAATATCTCTACAAAATTATAGTCGAAAAATAAATGAGATGTATTTTAAGGTTGTTAAAACATTTGGAAAATTTTGAGAAATTTGTATGAACGTATTAGTTGGTTTTCACAATCTGAATTTATATGCTATTGTTTTGTCTTTTTTTTTGATTCAAAGATGCACAAAAACCCATATGAGATTAAACACACATGCTTTATTAAAATCAACAAAACACTCATTCTCACAAAAAAATAGATATATTTCGAACTGCTATTCATGATCATTTGCTTTCTAGCGTGTTGTGCGTCATGCCTTGCTCTGGTTTAATGTGCTAATTTCTATAAATCATGCTTAATGTTCGAGTCATGTTTGGTGTGATTTATTAGTTCAGTGTCATAATACTGTGGCGATTAACAGTCAGTTTAACGTTCAACTCAAACTACCAAACGGAGAAAAACGGACAAACTCAAAAGTAACGTAAGTTTTGAGTGTAAAATATATGTCGTGTTTGTAAACTACCTTGTAAACATCACAGAAACGGTATTTCGGTGAGTTCAGAAAGTGTAAGATTAGGAAAAAACGTGACTCTGGCTCAACAGCGCCCCCTGCAGGACCGGAGGACTTTTACTTCTGAACAGTTTGACCATCAGAGAACGAAAATCCTTCAAAATGAAGAGAAAATTACATGATAATAGAACAAAAGACGGAAATACACATTTACAGTGAGTTATAATTAAAAAGTAAACCTTTAACATAAAAATAGCTAAAGTAAAAGGCGTATGGAGTCTAATAATAAGATAATTGTGCATTAGTAATATATATAGTATTAATAACATTTTATTTTGGTTTTTAACATGTTACAAGAAAATATTAGTATATTAATTATATTATACTAATATGTATAATTATGTTTTCAATATAATTATACATATTAATATATATATATATATATATAAAATGTTAATACAATTATATTTATTTTTAACGTTATCATATAATAATCATGTATTTAGTTTTTATATTAAATGTGTTAAAACCACTGATCAGTGGTTAAAACGAAATATAATAATATAAATATAAATAAATTATTAATATCTAAAACATTTAAAAAGTGTTATATTACATATTACTGTTAATAGTGTGTATATAATATACTTGTTTTTTATATTAACTAGTATTGATATTGTATTTTTCAATTAAATATATATAACATCTCAATTGTTATTGTTAAGGTTGGCGTTATAATCACAGACGCCTCAAATTAAACCTTCAAAATAAAAGTCTCTAAAGTAAAAGGCACGTGCGGGAGCGTAACGTCATGACGGAAGTATAACGTCGTTATAATAGCGATGCATAGCTGAAACATCTCTAAACATGCAGCGAAATGAGAGGAATGGAGGGAATGTGGCTTTGGTCCGTCTCTAGCGTGCTGATTGGACAGGCGGGGTGTGGGCGGGCTTAGGCTTCATCTCTAGTGTCCTTATTGGACAGGTTAGTGTGGGTGGGGCCAGGGCTAATCTCTAGCATGATGACTGGAAAGGCGGGGTCAGGGCTCATCTATAGCTTCCAGATTGGACAAGCAGAGTGTGGGCGGGGTCAGGGATTGTCTATAACTTTCTGATTGGACAAGCAGAGTGTGGGCGGGGTCAGGGCTTGTCTATAACTTCCTGATTGGACATGCCAGTGTGGGCGGGGTCAGGGCTCATCTGTAGCTTCCAGATTGGACAAGCAGAGTGTGGGCAGGGTCAGGTTTCGTCTGTAGCATCCTGATTAGACAGGTCAGTGTGGGCGGGGTCAGGGCTCATCTCTAGCGTATTGATTGGCTGGATGTAAATGACAGCATGTCCTCCTCCTCGATTCTGTCCAGCTCTTGCGATTGGACAGCTTGCGTGATCAGGTGCAACTCTTCACACATAGTCTCGTTTCGATATGCCACGCGGATGTCTGGGACGTTTGTGCGCCGGATGTCGTTACTGACGGGACCCTCTTTCGTGTAATCGGGACCCAGCCAATGGCTCTTAGCCTGAGACATGAGTAGAGACGAGAGAACCATGTCAATAGTGTGTCATTTCAAAAGAGCTATATAGGAAAATAAAAATTAATGAGTGATTTATTTTGCAGTTTTTTTTTATATATCAAGATGTAAATGTAATGTTAATATTATATAACATAAACATAACAAATATAATGTAGAATAAAAATATGATCTAACACTTTTTTTATACACACTATAAACAAATACATATTTGACATTAATAAAATAATGTATAATATAAATATATTTTTAAATAAAATATAAAATAATAATTAATAAGTGAATTATGAGTATTGTTTTTAATATATTTTGTGTGTGTGTGTGTATATATATATATTTATGTAATGTGTAGTTATATTATATAATAATAATATAGATTAATAATTACTGATTGAGTTATTATATTACATTTAGTTTTAATACTTTGATATTAATGTGCCTATAACAGTAGTATTGTATATATATTTTGTGTATAAAATAAAAAAAAAAGTACTGATGATTAATCATGTCATATTTAGTTTAGTTTTGATCATTTCAATAGTTCCTGCATTATACTGCTGTATCGTTTAGCTTGTGTGTGTGTGTGTGTGTGTGTTACCCTGTGTGAGAAGCCGCTCATTAGCACGCTGTTTCTGGCGAGTTCACACATGTCACAGGAGCTGAGTTTCCAGACCTGAGCGGCGATGCTGTACTCCTCCATCAGAGGTTCCTGAAACACACACACGTTTACACACACACACACTCGACAGGAATCCTCAGACGGGAGCGTCTGGCGCCACTCACCTTGGTGAAGTGGAACTGCAGCGGGTCGTCGGTGGACAGAGACACCATCAGGCCGCGGGACAGATACTCGGGCAGAGGGTTACGATGATAACTCAGAAACAGACTGTTGTTGCTGAGCGGAGACATGGCGATGCCCACCTGAGCCAGATAATACAGATACTGCAGGACCGGAGCCTACGACAAACACAGGTACACCATCACTGACCACCTGACCTACACTTCCTCACTCTTTCAGCTCTGTCTGGTCATTATTATTATTATTATTCACTGTCTATGTAGTTTAAGTAGTTCTTTTTATTTTCCTTGTGTACAAGAAGTATTATCAGAGCCACATAATATTACAGTTGAAGCACTGATGGCTAGGGCTGGGGAGTAGCGAAATACATGTAATGTTGTTACATATTTAAAATACAAAATATGTATTTCGTTATAGTTACATTTTAAATGGGCGGTAAATAAATTACAGTTAGATCTGAAAAGTATGTGATTTTTAATGTCAACAAAATGTCTCTTAGCAACTTTTTTCCTTCATGCTGTAAATAGAATTTATGGCTATTTGCACTTAATGCAAATAACCACTGCCTTCGAAATAAATCCGCATCAGAATAGTTACTCGTCATTTGGTCAACGAATCAGCTGAGAATGATTCAATTACATAAAATCTCTTGCTTTATTCCTGAATGAATCAGTCCTTCCGGAAAAAGCGAATGATTCCATGACTCTTTCATTAGGACAGTGATGTGCCTCCACCTACTGGCGGTTTTAGTTACATATTCAAAAACATAATTTCCTTTTATTTCTATGTTCATCTCATAGCAGTATTTATGCATAAATGTATTCATGCCATCCATTTTTATTTCGAGGTGGTTGACATAAAAACAAAACATCAAAGTTAATATGCCCCTCACCTTAATTATTCCAAAGCATCATTTACATTTTAAAAGCCCTGTCTTCATCACTTGGCAGTCAATGGGACAGTCACAAGCCTCCTGGTTTTCATCTAAATTATCTTAAATTGTGTTCCGGAGACGAACAAAGCTTTGAGGGGTTTGGAACAACATGGGGTAAGTGATTAATGACCATTTTAATTTTGGGGTGGAGTAACCCTTTAATTACATTAATAAACACATACAGCACCACCATAATAGTCTAATCTCTGAACAAATGACTTTGTGTGATTCCCTCCCTAGCATCCACGCACCTTCCTGAGCAGCAGTCCGTGGGAGATGTTTTCTGACAGCATGAATCCAGACACCAGGTGATGGATAGGCCCCGCCTCCCCGCAGTGAGGTCGCAGCACGAAGGTGTGGAAGCACCGCCTCCTGCTCAGAGAGGGACAGGTGATTCAGAGGCCGTTCTGGAGTGTTCAGGTCACATGATGTGGCGTGTGTGTATTTATGGTACCTGCGCAGGTGGTTGAGGACGGTCATGTTGGCGTACATGTAGTACAGGTAGTAGGAGTACGGCGGGTTGTCGTCATCGCACCAGCGCGCCGGAGACGGACTGTCCAGATTGAAGATGTGATGCTCCGGTTTGGACTCGTCGTCAACGCTGTCGAATCCCACCACCTGAGCATCAACAACAACGTTTTGTGGGTTACTGTTAGTTTTTCTGCTCAGGTCAAACAAACTAGAAGTACTGATGACATCATATTGATTTCTGTCCAATCAGACGCTCTCTAGAACACACACACAAATGTAATGTTCCCAGAAGTCCCTGTGTCACTTTATGTTGTTGTTGTTTTTTTGTGATTTTAATTATATTCCGTTACTTATTTATTTAATTTGATGAAGTTAAATAGTATAATGCCATTCACTCCCAAACATTCAAGCGAATCATCAACACTTTGCGAATCAAAACTGCCAAAATAATATATAAACGAATAAATAAGAAAATATAAAAAAAAAACATATACACATGTCTACTGCAAAAAAAGATAAATACATACAACTGAATTAAAATGTATTTAAATTTATATATATTTTAGTCATACATCTACATTATTTTGTTTTGTTTAATTAATTATTACTGTATTTATTTATTTGTATATTCATGCAATCTATTCACTTGCTTATTTAATTGTGTGCAGACGTATCATTCACATTTCCTCATGTATTTATCAAGTGTTATATTAGTTACGAATATTTTAAATTAGTTTTAATTTTTATATATTTTCAGATTTAATTTTAGTTTTAGTAATTGTGTAGTTTTTGTAATGTTTTGTTACTTTAGTTTTAGTTATTTTAGTACAGACATTTTGCCTTTGAAACTAACTGAACTAAGTTAAATCACTAATATTCCTGACTGGAAATAAACTTAAATAAATAAAAATAATAAAAAGTAAACTAAAATTAAAACAAAATATAAAAGCTTCAAAATATTGTGCTGAAATAATGTTATACATTACCTGTTTTATATATATATATACTGTATATGTGTGTGTGTGCACTTTGAAATGCCCTTGTAAGTAACTTAATGTTTATGTGACTCACATGTTGTAGGAAAAGGTGTAGTTGCGGGTGGCTGCTGGGATTGATGGTGACCTCAAACAGAGGCAGGAAGATGTTCTCCAGCATCTGCTGGAAGTTACTCAGCTGCTTCTTAGTGCGGTAAACATCACTGCAGACAAACACAACAACATACTGTGAGTGTATGCGTGTATATCTGGTG
Organism: Enteromius argenteus; assembly: GCA_032357425.1. NCBI lineage: Eukaryota > Metazoa > Chordata > Actinopteri > Cypriniformes > Cyprinidae > Enteromius > Enteromius argenteus. The sequence goes on from JAUCMR010000056.1 coordinate 818,495, forward strand.
TGTGTGTCTGTGTGTGTGCGTGTGTGTGTCTGTGTGTGTGCGTGTGTCTGTGTCTGTGTGTGTGCGTGTGCGTCTCCTCACAAGAGTCGTGGGATCTGGACGAGCCAGCGGACGTTGTCGGAGTAGACGGAGTGAGAGACGGCCCACTCAGCTAGTTTGTCCCACTCATCCATGGAGCGTCCGTAAACAGACAGACGCAGCTCAGCGTTCTGATACTTACTCTCCTCCAGGTCTGACATCACTTCCTGTGCACACAGGAAACACAGTGCAGGTTACTATCACAAATCAACAATATTTGAAGCATGGTGTTTGTAGTAAACCTGTGCTAATATTTTCTTGAGGGATTTGTATTATGTATAATTTTTGTTTGTTTGTTATGTTTGTCAGTGGTTATCTTTTTATAAACACACATAATGCATTGTTTTTCAGTAATTGTATCTGTGACTATGAACAGCACACCTTGACGATGTGTCCGAAGTACTTCCCGTGGATTTGGTTGTCGGTCTTGATGAAGATCTCTCTGAGGATGGACTCTCCGATGGGGTTGTATTTGGAGTTGAACTTGTCGAAGCGATGGAAGGTGTTCCTGTCCTGTGGAGGAAGCAGCAGGAGTCACGTGACTGGTGGCGATGACTTGTTAGCATGCTAGCGTGTTAGCGTGCGCGAAAGAGTCTCACCGCATGCATGTCCAGCGTGTCCACGCTCAGGTCGTACGCCGTCAGGTTCATGTTCTCGAACACCTCCATCAGCGTCTGTCCGCGGCCGCCCTCCATGTGCACGATCTCGTTCGGGTACTTCTTCATCGCGCTTTTGATAAAGCGCAGCAGGTGCTTCTGGTTCATGCAGGACGACGCGTGGATGTGTGTGTCCACCTGACAGAGACAGTTCAACACAGTTCAAACGCTAATGCATTCTGCAGGCGTTTCACTAATGAGCATCTACTGAACATTTATTAGTTACATTTATTAGTATTATATTGTGTATTTTCTGTATGCATTACACATATTAAATATTTTTGTGATTATATAATTTATTTATTATAAATAGTCAATAAAACCATTTTTTATTCATTACCAAATTTACTTGTATTAGATTTTAATATTTTTATATTCTCATATTCATTTATATTATTTATGTATTTAATTATTTTAATTAATTTTATTTATTATTTAAGTATTTATGCAAGTTCTGTCAAATGATTAATCACATCTAAAATAAACCTTTTTTTACATAATATATGTGTGTATTGTATACTCTGTATATTTATAATTATACATATAAATACAAACGCATGCTGTATATATATATATATATATACAATCTAGCAATATAAATATATAGATGTATAAAATTAAATTAAAAAAAATACTATATGTGTGTGCATTTATATAATAAATATACACAGTACACATACATATATTACGTAAACAAAAACATTTATTTTGGATGCGATTAATCGCACTATACATGTGACACTGGGCATCAAAACCTGTCTAAAGTCACAATAGCCAAAAATACATTGTATGGGTAAAAATTATCATTAGGATATTAATTAACGATAATGTTCAATAAAGATATTTCGTAAGTTTCCTACCGTAAATTTACCGTACAATACTTAATTTTTGATTAGTAATATGCATTGCTAAGAACTTAATTTGGACTTTAAAGATGATTTTCTCAATATTTTGATATTTTTGCACCCTCAGATTACAGATTTTGGTGGAATATTGTCTTATCTTTACAAACCTTAGATTAATGGAAAGATTATTAATTCAGTTTTTATATGATTTATAAATCTCAATGTTGAAAAACTGACTGGTTTTGTGGCCCAGGGTCACATACATGCATATGTTAATAATGATAATTCAATGATTTATTAATCTACATTTCCCATTCACTCTACTTCTTGAAGTGGGACGTACACCAGTCTCAAACTGTTTGCTGTGATTTGCATTAAACACATTTAAGGAACTAAAGGAACGGATCGTCACCTTGCGTATGTTGTAGAAGTCTCTGTGCGGCACCTTCTTCTGCGCGGCGAGCTCCTTCATCTCGTTCAGCAAGACGTGCATCTGAAACTTGGAGCTGAGATACTGCAGCCGCCGGTAACAGAAAGACTTCCTGTAGAGAAGCGGACACAACAGATGCATCAGACCTATGCGCTGAGCCCAGTGCATGCTGGGAAATGAATCACTCACACTGGGCCGTTAATGATGAGCGCCATCATCACGTTCATGTCGGCGATGTACTCCTGCAGGTCTGGATACGGCAGGTCCAGCTCGGTGCTCCTGCGGATCAATGCAACACAAGCCGCGCTTTCATTACCCTTCAAATTGAAAATACGCCTAATGGAAACAATTTTGCGAAAAACTCCCAAATATTACAAAAAAGTTTTTACTCTTGCATTAGGTGCTTTGTCAGGCAATGCGAAAAAGGGAAAATTCGCAAAACTGCAATGGATACGTTTTGCGCAAATCTATAATGGAAACGCAGCTACAGACGTCATTTAATAGCTATATTTAGAAGCTAACAGCTAAGCTAATACTTCAAATGCAAATGAACACTTTTATCCGTGAATGAAGCGTGTTTTCATATTCATATATTCACACACTCCTGTCACTTTTGTTTTTGTTGTTTGAAGATTAGCACTATTTCTTCAGTCATTTCTATATTTGCCAAATGTAACACTGTATTTTTTTGTGTGTGTATTGCTGATTATATTTGTCGTTAAATTGCTTTGTTCATTTTTCTTTTTGCAACCTATTTAAGATTTTCTCGATTGAATTTCTTTGAAATTCAGTTCATTTGATTCCGCTCAGTGTTATTTTAGCATCATTCATTAAAAATAATATAATAATATACATTTGATTTTTATAAGTTCTGCATGCATTTTAATATATTGAAGTTTCAGAACGTTTGTTGTGTGTTCTAGTTGGTTTTAATACTTTAAGGCCTGGGGCCTGTTCCATAAACCAAGATTAGAGAATAAGCCAGGCTTATTTCAGTTAGTCTGACTTATTGCCAGTTAATTTGTATTAAAATAAGTCAGACTATCTGCCATAAGCCTGGCTTATTTGGTAAACTTGTTTTATGGAACAGGCCCCTGGTTTCAGGACATTTAAATCATTTTAGAGAAAAAGAAAAACATTACCGGTGTGCATCTTGAGACAAAACAAAGGCACTGATGTGTTTTTTGATCAGTCAGTGCAAGTTTCTTTCACTTAAAACAGCTCAGATTTAGAATTAGGTCTAGGTTTTATCCTAGTCTGTAAAACTGGGGTTAAAACTTATATGTACTACAATATATATACTTATATATATACTTTTGTTGGTTTTAATGCATTAAAACTATGAAAAACGTTTTTATCTATTTGTTTGTTTGTTTTGTTTTGATTTATTAATTATCAAACTTACATGGAAATTAGAAATTAGTCCTAGCTAATAAAATGACTTTAATAGTTTTTTCTGTAATATATTTTATACTTCGATTAAGCTTAATTGTTGTTACTTGTTAGGTTGAACAATGTAAAATAAAATTTGATCTTAAAGTTTTGAAGATAATTAGAATATGTTTTAGAAGAAAAAAGCAATTTCAGTGTTAATGTGTCATTTGCCAGTTCTTGGTAATTAATCGTGATATTTACTAGAATTTCCGCTCCATGTTTTTGTTCCAGTGTGTTTCTGTTCATGGTTTGAAACAGGCTCATGTGTCTTCGTGATCCATTTTCCCTTTCAAGGACGTCCCCAAAAGGAGGTTTATCTAAATTTAGCTAATTCAGAGGACGTCTGCAGGCGGTTTGTCCCCGTAACTCACTTGTCCATGGGGTTTTGTGCGGTGTAGACGTGAAAGACTCCGTCCACCATCCTGCAGCTGTATCCGGAGTCCGGCGGCAGGTTCCTCATGTCCTGGCCCTCGTACGGATGCGTCTCTGACACCGGCGGGTGAACAGACACGTCTGAGAGACACACACACACACATGTCAGCGCTGGGCTGTGTTGGGTTCTGTGGGCGTGTGGAGGTGCTCACACACACCTGAGTCGATGGGGCTCTCGTGAAGGTCCTCGTACATGCTGATGTCCACCGTTCTCTGGTTAAGCTCCTGCAGGGATCGTGCCGTGGTCTTACAGAAGTTCTGCAGAGACAGAGACATGTACTTCTCTCTGATGAACAAGGCCTTCACAACACACTTCGCTGCGTCCACCAGATCCGTGAACGGCACCTGAACACACAAATTCAACTCAGTACAAATACACAAACGTCACAAGAATCAGTCTGTAATTAGTGAACATCAATGAAGCAGTGCATTCGTCCTGGTTTTTCAGTAAGAAACATCTGTGAAACAACAAGGATTTTAAAACAAAACCTAATGCTTTACATTTTTTAAAGAACAATACTTACAGAAAACTTAAGGTAAACTCAATTTAAAGACAAATAAGTAAAAATGACAAATTACATTCGCATTTGGAGCAAAAACTTTATATAGCAGTTTCTTTTTTTCTACCAAGAACTAAGTTTAGAATTTATAGAATAACATTAATACTAAGAATATTAAAAGAACGGAAAAGTGACAAAAAACTAAACTTTTTTTAAAGAACAAAACCTACAACTTAGAGAAAACTTTCAAAACAACAAAATTTGAGAAAAACATGATATTAAGAATACTTTAAAGAACAAACTTACAGAAAAAACTTAACATTAAGATTTTTTTAAAAGACCAAAACTAATTTTAAGAATCAATTTAATTTTAAGAAAAAACTAAGTTAAGAATTTTTTTAACAAGAAATGGGAGAAAACTGATACAGATTTGTTTCGTTTTATTTGTAATTTCAATATTCTATATATTTATTGTTTCAAATTCAGCTACATTTCAGTAAAATAAAATATTTTTTAATTTTAATTTATCAGGTATTTAATCACACATTAATAATTTGTTACTTGATTATTTTAATTTTTTTCAAATAAAGTTTTTTTTAACATTTAACATGAACATTTCTTAAATTCCTTATAATTCTACTAAATTCAAAATTAAAACGTAAGATTTACACTTTAAACGCAGCAAGTTTTTCAGTATTAATATTGTGAAAAGTGCTAATCAAATACTAACTGGTGTTAATTTACTTCTTGTATTAGTACAAATATTACCTGTAAAACTTGCTTTGTTTTACTGCAATGTTTAGGCTCAAAATAACTGAAGCTTGTTTCTCTGGTTCTCACCCCACACTTCTCCTCTCCTGAGATGGACACGCGCTGGAAGTCTGCCTCCACCAGCATCTCTCGCTCCATGTGATGGTGGTCCACCACGTCCACATAACTGTCCTTCAGACACCTTCAGACGGACACATGAGATGAGAGACAGAGACGGACGGACAGAGACAGACAGACGGACGGCAGAGACTCACTCCAGGTCTGCAGCGCTGTCTATTTTCATGAAGTCTTGTTTGGCTCGCAGCAGAATCTCGGGCTCAAGCCTTGAAGGGTGTGAGGCGAAGCGGCAGATTTGAGTGAGTAACACACACACAGAGTATAAATCACTCGGATTGATTTCTCTAAAGCACTTTCATTTAAAATGCAGCAGTGGGAATCTGAAACTCTCCACGCGAGCGGAAAGAGTGTGTGTTTAAGCATCTGCAAGAGAGACAAACCCAAACACACCCACACAGACGGCTGAAACACAGCCAAACCGTGGCCTGTTGTGTCTGTGTGTATCTGCGGGTTCGTTGGGTGTTTTGGGTCAGTGTGTTCAAAGCAAAGAATTCACACAGATCACAAACAAAACGCCTGAGCAGGTGCGAAGCCATTACAATCCACTCTGGGCCAAAATCTCACAAACTGTTTTATTTATTTTTATTTTCAAAGGTTCATTATTTTCTCAAAACATAGTTTTGCCTGAATAGAAGATCATGTTACAATACTCTAAAATACGCTTAAATAATCATTTTAACAACTGAAAGATCTAAATAAAATTGTAAAATTGCTGTATTTATAAAAAAAATGATAAATTGTTATATTAAATATATAAAAAGGTGATTATTATTAATAATGAATAATATTACTATTATTATTAAATCTATAAT
>JAUCMR010000056.1:845272-866763 GCA_032357425.1 Enteromius argenteus
CTCCTTCAGTGAAGCTCCTCCCACAACAATCACTCCTTCAGTGAAGCTCCTCCCACAACAATCACTCCTTCAGTGAAACTCCTCCCACTGCAGTTAATCAATAAATGCTGGAATATTCCCATCAGTCTACAAGTGAAGACGAGCATCAGAGCATCAGGAAGAAGAGAACATGAGAGATCCAGAACCCTGCAGAATGAAGCACACTGAAGAACAAACAGGTTGGTGATTATACCTCATCCATTATGAAGAACAAAAAGGTTATAAAGCTTTTGTAGTTAGTAGTTTATGAGATTTTGATTTGTTGCAGTAGGAATAAAATATAAATTTTCTAATTTTCTATTGTCCACTGTTACATCAGATTTTCCTTTATGTCTTCACATTTCTGTGAATTATTGAAAATTAAAAATAAAACTTATTTAACTTTCAGAGATGATTGAAGAACATGAGGAGAACGAAGAGCAGGAGAAACATCATATCAAAACCGAAGAAGATAATTTCAGTCACTTTCAAACTGAACAGAAAGATTTGCAGAAGAAAAGAGCTAAGAAATCTTTCATCTGCACTGAGTGTGGAAAGACTTTGACATACAAATACAGTCTAGATGTTCACATGAGGATCCACACTGGAGAGAAACCATACACATGTTATTATTGCGAGAAGAGTTTCACACAATCGGCAAACCTCAAGGATCACATGAAGATCCACACTGGAGAGAAACCGCACGAATGTGATCAGTGCGGGAGAACATTTTTGTGGGCTTCAAACATGAAGAAGCACATGGCAGTTCATTCAGAGGAGAAACCACATTCATGTCCTTCGTGTAAAAAGAGTTTTGCATGTCTGCGCAGTTTAAAACTACATCAGAAGATACACACTGGTGTGAGAGATTATTTGTGCTGTGAGTGTGACAAGACTTTTCTGACAGCTGATAAACTGAAACGGCACCAGAGGGTCCACACTGGAGAGAAACCATACAAGTGTTCAAACTGCGACAAGAGATTCAGTCAGTTAGAAACCCTGAAATCACACGACAGGATCCACACTGGAGAGAAACCATACCACTGCACTGAATGCGGGAAGAGTTTCAATCGATCATCTTCTCTATACAGGCATACGAGAAGCAAGCACAGCAAGATCCTCTTCAGATCAAGCACTTTAAGCTCTGACCAAAAGTGACCCAGTAATGCATCAAAAAAATAAATCCTGTCTGTATAAATCTTAAAATTTGAAAGTTCTTCAAGACCAGTTCTTACCCAAAGAACTATATCTACATTTCATTAGGATATGTCAAAAAATTCTGTACTTTTTCTTTTATCTTGCACGTGTATTTCAGTAACCCTTACATATATATATATATTCTTCGTCTTGCTTAGAATAACTAGTTGTTTTTGATGTACGTATCACAGGACACGCACAGAATAGTTACCTTAATAACATCTTTGTCTGTTTTTAATGTATGGTGTGATGCTGGTTGTTCATGAAAATGAATAAAAGAGTAAAATCCTGCATTTTATTTGTACATTTTCTATTTTGCGAAAATGAACCATGTTTTTCTAATCTATTATTACCAGTTTTACTACAAATGGTTCAACTATGCCTAGTGTAGTAAAACAGTGGCTAATTTCCTTAAGGGTTCTTATGCAACACTATTAAACCTTTGCTTTTTGAAAACACCAAACATTTCCGATTTCATATGTGAATTACTAGATACTCCAACTATTCTTCAGAGCTATTGAGAAATAAGAAACGTATACTCATTATGTTATAATCACTCGTTTTGTTACATTGACGTGTATTATATTTTAGTGCCAAAAACATATTAGTCAATGTCAAAAGCAATATTTCGGGCGGTTATGTTAATTAGTCAATGTTGTAAAAGATCCGTTTATGACATTTTCATAAAAGATATCAACAGCATTTAGTAAAATACACGAATGAACTGGACTTTTGTTGTTTAAAAAAAATAACTGACAACAGTGGACAAATTTAACGAATGTAAATGTAATAACTTTTCAACAATGGATAATTATATGGGCGCGTTTAAAAAGCTTTTTCCTCATCTGAAGTAACTTTTTTCCCACGAAATAAAATAGATATGACATGAAAACAAACTGTACTAAATACATTGTTAATTTTTAGCACATTTTAAAATCTAGCATTAATGCGTTGTCCGGGGAAAATTTTATTCATAACAGAGCAAAGTGAAAATTGAGTCAAATAGACACAGATAGACTATTATACAGAACACAAGGGGGCAGAAAGGTTTTATTTACAGAGTTTATTCAAACAATGGTTTAGTTTGCAGAGAATAGCAACCAGTTCAGTCGTAATTTTGTTTAATAAACTCACATACTCATATTCCTTCAGTGAAATAGGTTAGGTTATAATTTAGGGAACTTTTCTTGCGAGGTATTATTTGAAATTTGTGATCTTGTGATCTGAGGTTAGATTAGAAACCTGTACTTCACTTTTATACACACACTAGCAGACTTCCCTAAGTACTTCCCCTCTGGATAGGTTCCACCCTGTTAACTGGACGAGGGAAGTTTCTGTGGATAGACTCTGGACTCTTCTGGAAGCTCCATGCACCACAATGCAACACGATTGGGACTTCACCACAATTTACCCCTCATTTACCCCTAAGTGCTGCCCTGGTGTCCTTGTATTCCGGGCTTTTTGAACTCTTTGAGATCTGATGTCATAAATCACGGCAGTGACAGTAGCCACGCCCACCAGAGCAGAGATGACCAATCGGATCACAGCTTCATTAGAACCGCAACATGGGGCTAAGGAAAGAAACAAATCAACACTGAAACAGTAAGGCCCCATAAACACAACCTAAAACCATAAACTATACACACATTATGAACGGTAATACTGTTATCAATACACTAATAGTTATTGTTTCTTGGTGTTAAGGCTAATTTAATTAGTTTTTTTGTTACTGTCCATCGGTTTGGACAATATTAGTTTTCGTTACATTATCATTCTTTAACGTAAATGCTAGTGTAGTTATCGTTATAGTTTGTTAGTGTGGACGCTAATATAGTTAGCACTATAGTCATCATAACAGTTGGTAGAGATGTTGATAAAGTTATTGTAGTAACCAACGCACTTCGCATCAGTTCTCTCAAGCACAAGTAACGTTATATTAAGTCGTACCTGAACATGGCTGACAGAGTTGACTGATGTCCAGATGTGTGGTCTGGTTTGTGATGGGATTGTTGAGCACACAGCTGTAGGTGTTTTTCTCCTGATATTCCACCTCCAGAGGTAGAGAGAGACTGATGCTGAGATCAGACACACTGATGCTGGACAATAAACTGTTTCCTTTGTACCAGGAGAGAGTCACATGACTCACGTTCACCACTGAACACAACAATGAACAAGATGATGATGAAGATGATGGTAATGAAGATGAAGAACACTGCGAGGAGACTCTTCTGATGACAGGAACTGGCAGGTAGGCCAAAGTAGCTGTATAAACAGACATCCCAGATTTATAAAAAAAGTGTCTTTACAAGCTCTCAAAGACCGAATGGCTTGAAGCAGAGATTCCCCGCTTTTCTGAGATTTGGATATTCAGAGGCTTCGTAGCATGCATGATTACATCACCACATTTTGATTCATCAGAGAAATCCAATGCATTTTGTTCCTCTGAGCCAAACATTGTTAAACAAAACTTATATTAGGTCATAAAGGTCTTTTTTTCTGCTGTATATTTGAGAATCATTTGCACTGTTTGTATTTATGTTGCAGAAGACAATTTGTGCAGTTGTTTATATTATTAGCTGCACGGCTTGTGTTTATTGAGTCAGGCGCTCCAAAATGTTCTAGGTCTTTAAGGATTAATGTAAAATGAAGCAAAACACAAAAGTAGCCTGTAACTCACCACTGACAGTAACATTGAATCTCTTGTGTGAGGTTCTTCCGCTGTTGATGGCGGTTAGTTCGTAAACTCCAGAGAGTTCAGTACTGATGTTCATGATGGTCAGAGATCCAGTCTTTTGTTCCAGGCTGAAATGTTCTTTACTCTTATACACATACAGGACCTGCTTATGGATTTCAGCGATCAGAGTGTCTTTTGATCTGAACGTCCACAGTATCAGGTCATCTCTCTGTACTTCAGTAACATCGGTGAGTAAAGTGACAGAACCTCCCCTCATCACTGATACAGACTCTATTTCAGCAGCAAGCACACCTGGAGAACATATAAAACAGCTACATATCATGCATACTATGCACTTTTCAGTATACACTGTAAGAATGTGAAGACCCCTTCACACCAAGAACGATAAGCGTTCACACCTATGCACTTTCTGCTTGTCATGCAGTTTTGTGGTCTGCTGCTTTAAATGCTTGAGCTCTTGTAAGCAGCTTGGATTCTGATTGGTGCCCTCCAAAAAAAATAAAAAATAAATGTTTTTCTAGCATAGATTTTTTTGTCTCGTTTTCAGACAAAATATCTAAAAAATCTTAAATCAAGAAGGATTTTCTGCACAAGTAAAAATTATTGTCTTGTTTTCAGAAAAAAAACAAGTCAAAATGATGTGTGTTTTTCCTTGAAACAAGCTACTCGTTTTCTGTTTGAAATAAGATCATTTTTTCTTACCCCATTGGTCTATATATATTTTGACTAAAAACAAGACCTATCAAGGCTAGAAAAGCATTTTTTTAACATTTATCAGCAAAAAAAAAAAAATAGTTCTGAAAGCGATTCGAACAATATAGTTTCTACAGTTTTAGCGTAGACTCTGCTATTCTGTTTAATTTACGAATTTAAAGCGTTATAGTTACCGTCGTTGGTGTATACGGGCCTTTACGTGGTTTAATTTTTAACTGTGTGTTTAATTAAACACAAAATTCACTTATAAATCTACCAATTAATTATATTATTCAGTGACTCACCTGAAGAGATGAAGAAGATGAGCGTAAGAAGCAGATAGAAAATCATCCTGAATGACGAGTGGTTATCAGATTACATCAGTTGCACTTCCAGTCTGACTCTTGAGTCAGATCTGCAGTCTGTTCTTCTCTTGAAGTTTGTTTGCGGATGTAGGAAAGCACACCTCACCCACACACTGTGCTTCGAACATACAGTGTACAAAGCAGAATAACCCACAGGCATGAGCTGATAGGCCCTTGATTTACTGCCCTCATTAAAACCTCAGCGGTTTAACGTGTATGCACCAGAAATACTGAAGAAACACCTATTCCTGTCATGACATCACGACGTCACGATTTTATTTGTGATCCTTTCCGTAGGGGTTTTTTTTGGACTGCTCTTTGTCTGGCCTGTCACCTAGGACCTGTTTGCCTTGGGAGACCCTACCACATAGCTTCTAGGATCATTCAGGCACTCAAACCCCTCCACCACAGTAAGGTGGCGATCCCAGGAGAGGTAAAAATATAATAATATATCTATAGATATTATTTTTTTATTATTATTATCATTTTTTTTAGAACATCATATTAATTTGTAACCTATAAATATCATGTTACAAATGTTTCTAGGACTAGTACTTATTAAGAATAAGAGACGTTTTTGTTTATTATGTCTTTAAATAAAGAAGAACAGCAGTTATGAAATATGTAAAAATTATTTTATTGCACTGTGGCGCACTTTGAATATTTAACCAAAGTGGCATTTACAGATTCAAATTTTGTTCTTTTTTATGATTATTCCTTTTCCCCCTTATTAAATATAAAAAATATATATATTTAACAGAAGTTGAATTTAATGCAGGACGAGGGCTTTGCTCAAACTGGCTGCAGACCTCAAACCAGACGAACAGAAATGTATGATATGTTTTGTGAAGTGACCGCATCAGAGAGGTGTTTTTATGTCTCTTCAGCTGCTCTTGTCTTCTGAGGTTTTTCCTTTGGGAACCCGGAAACGTGCCTTCTTTGAGTAAAGCAGATTCCTGCTGAACAGCAGCGGGATGTTTCCCAAATACAGGAAGAGCGCCAGAGTCATGCCTGGAAAAATACACCGTTCACAACACCTCTCAGCAACCATTTTTGGACTGTTCGAATCTCCACGTTTATTGTTTTAATACTATAAAATGAAAGTATATTTTTGACGTGTATTAGGACTCACCAATCAGAGGCCCGAGCCAGTAGACGAGAGCATACGTGAAGAAACTGTGTCCTGGACAGGTGAATGTCATGGCATAAGCCAGGGATGGATTCACGTATCCAGAAGTGTAGTTATTTCCTGATGTGACGGAGACAAAACACTTCAGCACGTTCTTCCCAGTCAACAGTCAAGAGGTTCTCCAGAGTTTTTATACATTTTAAACCTACTAATTTTATTTTAATAAATACATTTGAAATAATCTTTATAAATGCATTTTAAATGTACATTTCTATTATATATTTTTAATGTTTTATTATAACTCGTTATTTAATATATGTATTTTTTAATGCACAGACCTAATTTAAAATATGAAGTTTTAAATCTAGCTTTTTAATATTCATAATGTACAATTTTTTATTTAATATTTAACATGTAATTCTAATTTATTATATGCATTTGCTATCTACAATCTTTATTCAGAATGAAGATTTGAAATCTACATTTTTAATTCAGTAATTGAAATGTAGTTTTTTCATTTAACACATTAATTTTAAATCTTAATATGTGGATTTCTAATGCACAATCCTAAATTAATGCATGCATTTTAGATACAATCATTATCTACAATTGGAATCTACAATTCCAAATATATGCATTTTATTTATTTCAATATATGTCTATAAATCATTATATGCATTTTAAATCTCACATTTATTAATATAAATATATAATTTATTTTAATATTTCTGTTGCATATCTACAATTTTTAATTCAATGTATTTTACATGCACAATCCTAATTTAATAAATACGTTTTAAATCAACAATCTTTAATATCAGTAATCTACAATTTTCTAAATCTTTTATTTTTTTTATTAGTTTTACACATATTTTTTAATACATGCAATTGAAATATATAATCTTTGTTTAAAATATGAATTTAAGTTTAAATCTACAATGTTTACTATTTGCATTTTAATTCTATAGTCATTATGTAATATACACATTTTAAATCTACAATGTTATATTTAATACATGCATTTCAAATCTCTAATATTTATTTTATGTTTCAGTTACATATATAGTTTTTACTTCTACATGTATTTTACATGCACAATCAAAAAAAATATATCTATTTAATATATGCAATCAACTAGAAGTAGACTTATTATTGTATTGTATTATTGTATGTAAAAATGCTATATAATTTATGCATTTTAAATCCAAAATCCTTTTTCAATATACATTTTCAGTATTTAAAAACATGCTGTTTTTTGTCATGGTTATTTAATACGTGCGTGGCGCTGCATGCTTGTCTTTTTTTGAAAGTGCTCACCTGCGTAAGCGATGAAGGTGAGCAGCGTGGCGAAGACAGGGATCTGCAGCAGCTGGGATCTGTTCTTCAGGACGAGGTAGAGCAGGTGAAAGGTGAGCGCTCCGAGGGCCTCGGCGAGGACGCCCTGCAGTGGCGGGACCCTCAGCGACGTGCTGCACTCGGACATCATCAGGTTCTTGATCATGTGCATGTCGCTCAGCTCCATCTGCCAGTACCTGCCAGCGACGAGGAGTGCGGCGTACGCCCCGAGTAACTGCGCCGAGACACTGAGGGCGACCGACACGACGCCCGCCTCCCTCCGTAGGAGCCCCATCAGCGTCACGGCCGGGTTCCCAGTCACGCCCTGCATCAGCGCCCCGTGCACGGCCAGGGACACGAAGAGCATGGTGACGGCCACGTCGGGCCCCAGCGCCCCGGCCCACTGACCCACCTCCGCGATGGTGTCCACCTCCAGGCGGCAGGCGGCCAGCGCAAACGCAGCCATGAACTCGGCGAGGAAGGCCCAGCGCGAGAACAGCACCCGGCTGACCGCGCTCACCCCGGCGATCGCCAGGAAGTAGCCCAGCGAGGCATTGAGGGCCGACATGCTGCTGCGAGACGAAAAGAGAGCTCTGGGCTCTGCAGCGCTGTATTTGCTCACAGCGTATGATAACGTGGCACTCGGATACGCCGTGCTCTTATCAGGTGGGGGTTTAAGCCAAAAAAACACTCTGACCTATTCAAGGCCGACTTTGGAAAAGCGCTTGTTTGCGAGGCTGCCTCTCATTGTTTAAACTAGGATAGTGCTGCTTGATCAAATATATACGCATTTTAAATGCACAATCCTTAGTTGGTGTGTATTTTTAATCTGCTTCTCTTTTTTATTTTATGCACTTTAAATGTAAAATATTTAATATGTGGATTTGAAATGCATATTTTTTTTCTTTACTATGTGCATTTGATATCTGCTATGCTTATTCAATGTATGTATTTAATGCTGCACATTTTAATCATTGTATGCATTTTAAATTTGCGAGTAGATGCGTGTATCTACACATATTTTTTTTATTATATGCATGTTAAATCTATTATTTTTTACGTATTCATTTGAAGGCAATCATTTTTTATTTAATATATGCATTTTAAAACTAGATTTTTTATCATTCAATATTTGTATTTTATGGCTATACATTTTATTAATTATACACATTTTAAATCTTTTTTTTATTTAATATTTCCACTTCAAATGTCTCATTTTCTTTTAATATATGCATTTTATCATTTTTTAATTAATATATGTATCTAATTTTTAATATTATGTGCATTTGAAATATACAATTATTTAATGTGTGGGTCAAAGACGAAAAAAGGGTTTAACCAAAAAATAATAAGTGTAATACTGCTTTAAATTGTTTTTGTTGTTCTCCCCAAAAATTCAAGTTTGCAGTTCATTGCAATTTTGTTTTCGTTTTTCTGAGCCAAAAATAAATATCACATTTTTCCTTGATTGACTAAATTTACAACAATTGTCAATTTACGACACATAAAAAAATGTATTACTTTCACCCCAAATACTATTTTTTTTCATTTGTCACTATCCTAGTTTTTGCCCATTTATCAGTAAGAAGTTTTACACATTTAAAACAGAATACAATTCTTGCTTATTCTTTTATATATTTTCATATGTACAAGTCAGAATAAGCATGAATTTTTACATTAGTATTGTGTCACACTGAATGAGTCTAACATTATTTCAACCAAATTTTGACATTTTATTCTCCAAAAACTTACTTAAAACTTATTTGAAACCTTAAAAGTAGACACTTTACTTACATTTAATATGGATATAAAATCACTTTTGTGAATTGCTTTCATCTTAGCATCTTTGACCCGTGTACATGTATGTATATTTCAGAACATGATCTTTACATAATATCCTAATGATTTTTGCCATAAAAAACTAAATCAATAATTTTGACCCATACAATGTTTATTTGGCTATTACTACAAATATACCCATGCTACTTAATACATTTGAAATGTACAGTTTATAATATATTCATCTAAAATCTAATCTTTTATACCTTTTGAAAAGAACCATTTTTAATAGTGTTACTATACATATATATATATATTTGACTTCCAAGTGGCTGTTTGCTTTGGCTCCCTCTGGTGGACGAGGTTTTATCTCATTGTTTAAACTGATCTATTGTTCTTCAGTCAGTTTTGTACAAACTGTCTTTTGGGATTGTAGCAGATGTGCACACAAACATATCAAGCACAGGACAGATATTCAGAATCAGTGTTGAGACTCACGGCAGGAACATGAGGAGGTTTAGCAGGCCTGCTCTTCAGGCCTCGTTGGCGCAGTAGGCAGCGCGTCAGTCTCATAATCTGAAGGTCGTGAGTTCGAGCCTCACACGGGGCAAAAGTTTTGGTTTTGCTGGAGATTTTACCATCATTGATGTTGTTTGATGGATTAATCTGTGGAAAGATAGTTTAGTGATATTCATGTTTTTTACTCTTAGCAGTAAGCAGTTAGAATTGTTTTATATCAGGTCTATCAGAAATGCTGCCATCTGCTGGCCGTCTTGCCAATTACCTGCAACCTTAAACTGGAATTAAATTATATAATACTAATTTTGTTTTAGCTAGTTAGAAGAATTTTAATATTTTTCTTTAATAACTAAAACGGCGTACAATACTTTGACTTAAAAAATGTGAAATAAAAAAAGGAACATAAAAATAAAATAATTCAAAACATTTATTAAAACTATAACAATGACTAGACAAAGAAAAAACTACAAAAATGATGGAAAACTCAAAATGACAAATTAACATTAAAAATAAAAAATAGTAATCAAAACTATAATAGTAAGTTAAAATTAATAATTCAATAATTAAACTTTTATTTAAAATTAAAAATCTAACATTTAAATAATAAATTATTTTTTACTGAAATATTTAACATTTAAAATATATTTTATTTATTTAAAATTTTAAAATATAATTTCACTTTAATTTCAGTTTATCTTTAGTTATAAAATTATACCAATTAGGGGTTGAATATATTAAAATAATGAAGTCAGTTATACTTTACAAGTTAACCTTTTTAGTTTTAAGATTTACTAATATGTTTTTAAATTCATAATATTTATTTTTAACATTAGCAAATGAACTATGAACAAACATAAAATAACTATTAATCTTTAAAAAAACAAAAAAACAAAGATTTAATTAACTAAAGCAACAACAATAGATACCTGATAGTTTTAATAACCAACATTCTTTGAAAAAACTGCTTATTTTTCATGTTATTCACATTCTTCACCTTAACAAATATGTTATGTAATGTTAACGATCCAGACCTTAAGGACTTGTAACTAAACTATGCCTTTACTCAGCAAAAATATTATTAATATTATTATGAAGCAGATTAGTTATAAGTTAAGTTAAACTATAAAGTTAAATTAAAATATAAATCAAGCCGCTCCAGAAGCAAAGTGTTGGCCCGTACGGGGATCGAACCCGCGACCTTGGCGTTATTAGCACCACGCTCTAACCAACTGAGCTAACCGGCCCCGGGGCCCTGCCTCCAAAATCAGCCTTTAAAAACAACACAGTAGAGCTGTTTAACCACTGATTCACAAAGAGATGGGAAAACAAAATATAGATATTTCACTCCATAGTCAGCGTAAAAACAATGGTTTTGGGGGATATTACTGGGACTTCCACGGTTGATTTGAGTGCCCTAGCCCAGTACATCAAACCGACTATTGGGGTTAAACTTGATTCTGACCTCAAGTTGGACAATCAAATAGGGGCAGTTGTCAAGCTTTTTTCAGCTGAGGAAAATAAAGCCATTTCTCTCAAGACAACAATTTAAAACTGTTATCCATGCCTTTGTCACTACTCGCCTGGATTACTGTAATTCACTATATTTGGGGATTAGTGGGTCTTCTTTGGCCAAAATAAAGTGCTTTATAAATAAAGTTGAATGAATGGAGATAGACAGCTAGAAGTGAGTAAAAGATCTTTCATTTGAACATACGTAGAAGAAAAAAAAGCTTATTCTCCCCGTCGGGGAATCGAACCCCGGTCTCCCGCGTGACAGGCGGGGATACTTACCACTATACTAACGAGGAGTGAGATCACTGATACTGTCGACCCCATTTGCTGCTATGCCTGGGTTACTGTGTTCAAATTTAAACCATCTTTTCATATAAAAAGTGCAAGAGGAAAAACCGGTTTTGCAGCATTGCAGTAACAACAAAACACCGTTTTAACTCAAATCTTACCTTCATGTTGTATTGCGCTGCTTATATTACGGTCTGCTGATGAATCTCTTGCATTATTTGTAAGCAGGGTCTGAAATGAACACCCAACAAATAGAGAAATTAGCACAACGTTGAACTAAAACGCGCAAGTTGATCAAATATTTGTTGCTGGATGCCGAGGACTGTATGTGAGAACTATAAATGTAATGGGATCTTAATAAAAGAGTACCTCACGGTGTTTTGTGAATAAATGAGCAAGCAAATGATGCCATCATAAGAAGTTATGTTATGTTATAATAAAAGCATTGGCATTTAAATGAGTAAAATATCTTCAAAAGAAGGTGCTGCATTGGCCGGGAATCGAACCCGGGCCTCCCGCGTGGCAGGCGAGAATTCTACCACTGAACCACCAATGCTCACATGACAGTGTTTTAGCGCTGGACATGAAGGGTTCTCGCAGAACAAGTTGATTTGAGTTCAAGGTCTAGAGTTGTTGACTGAGATTAACTTCTATTTGCTATTAAACGTACAACAGCTAATAACACCATAAAGCCTGCTGCAATTAAACAACATTTAAGACAAACTCACTAAAACAATAAATATGTTACATACAAAATACATTTCAAGTAAAACTAAGGTTGAAAGTTGGTCTTGTGTGGTTTCTTGAGGGCGATTCAAACCGTATTGAACCTATACTGACACTAATTACTAATTAAAAAGCTCACATAAACAAATGCTAAGTTTTATTTTTAAAAGTGGACCTGAATTATGAATGAGTCTTAGCGTTCACGAAAGAGCATCTCGATCAAGAAATTTGATCACGGTCACAATAAACATCTTATTAAAATGTTATCTTTTTGTAATAAAAGCAAGGCTTCAATGTAAATAAGTTGTTACACTTGTGTGAAAATATATAAGCTAGTCAGGTCTTTTCGCCTAAGTTAACCTACGCACCACCACTCGAGCCTAGAATTAATTATGTTTTTCATAAGAAACAAGCTGAAAAGCTTACTGAAGCAAACCTTTGTATAACAGAAACCCTTTAACTTTAACTTATTTGTTTCAGTTTCCGACCAACGGTAAAAACGTACGATACTCACCAACAAGATAATCTTCATAATCCTCCCAAACGCTGATTTCGACGCCAAACTACTTAAATCACGTCAGAATTTCGTTCAGTAGTGTATTCGAAATAAAAAATGCCCACTTTTTTAGAGAAATTATCGCTATTTATCATCTTCGACGTCCTGTGGCGATTCTCCTGTCCTTGCGACCGTTGAGGTTTGAATTTTGGTGGCGGGAAATTACCGTATTAATTAAATTAAAATCAAACAAAAAAATTAAAACAAACACTAACCCAAATATACCGTGTTGTATTTAACGCTGTTTGCATTTTTTTGTAAAATACATATTAAAAGTAAAGAAAAACCTTACGTCTAAACACGTGACATATTCAGACCCGTTTAAACCATAATAGAAATGATGGAATGGATTCAAATGTATTATTATTATTAAAATGATTAGGCAATTTTCAACTACGCACTTCACGTCCCTGTTATATTTTAATAAATTAGATCAAATTAACCAAAAATTAAGTACAATTTTCCTTTTCCAAAATAATAATATAATCCACCCAAACGCTGATTTCGACGCCAAACTACTTAAATCACGTCAGAATTTCGTTCAGTAGTGTATTCGAAATAAAACTTGCCCACTTTTTTAGAGATTTTATTTCTGTTGATCATCTTCGACGTCCTGTGGCGATTCTCCTGTCCTTGCGACCGTTGAGGTTTGAATTTTGGTGGCGGGAAATAAATGTATTAATTAAAATCAAACCAAAAAATTAAAACAAAAACTAACCAATAATAGAAATGATGGAATGGATTCAAATGTATTATTATTATTAAAATGATTAGGCAATTTTCAACTATGCACTTCACGTCCCTGTTATATTTTAATAAATTAGATCAAATTAACTAAAAATTAAGTGTACTATTTTCCTTTTCCAAAACTGACACTATTTTCTTATTTGATAAAATTGTTAAAACCACTATACAAATTATAACTTGACCAAATAAATAAATGAACAAATACAGAAATCATATTTTTAACACAATTTAGTTTATGAGCATGCAACTAACAAACGGTCCATAATGCTATCAACCACCAGGAAGTGGAAACATAAATTAGTATGTGCTGTAATGTAAGTGAAAGAGCTCATATCACTGCACAACAGGAATGACCCCATTAACTCATGACAAGGTTCAAACAGACTATAAAAATTCCCCCTAGAGAGAGTTTATTTCCAATCTCAAGTTTCAAGTCCTCTTTTAATGAAGAACAAGAGATGTACACAATGTTGCAATGACTGTATTGTTCACAGAAGTTTGCAGGAATCCGGCTTTTACTTGCAAAACAAGTGACTGAAAAGCATAAAAATAGTTATCAATTCTTACACTGTGACTTTTCGACAACTGCATATACTTCGTGATAAACTGTTAGTTACTAAAACAACAAGAAAAGTGTTCATGTACACAAACATACAACTATCTAATCTACGCATCCTGCTTCTGGTTAACTACATCAACTGAAATGCTACGCTTCTTCGAAGTACGTCATATACACATTTCATCACATGAAAGTTTCGTCTCAGGTTAGAGGAAGTTCAATGGCAAGAACCCGCCCCTTCAGACAGAGTATAAAGGTGTTTGCTGGAATAACAACAAAGGCACAAGTGTCTACAAAAATCATTCACTGCTCGCAGTTGGCGTGTATCGGTAAGGTGCTCTTCCCTTCGGGTCAAGACCAGGAGTAGGCTACACAGTTTTCAGTCGTGATTCTGGCTACAGAAAAAAAAAAAAAAAAAAAACTAACAAAAGAAAGATCTCCAGCTGGATTTGAAATGACCATAATTGATTCTGGTCACCAATTATGCAACAGACGAGGTCTAGAGAAGCCAAAGAGTGGAAGAGTTCATACATAAAACACAGACAAAGTCCCACAAGAATCTAACGAGAGCAGGAGGACGAGGAGAACATCTAATGTCCCCCAACACCACGGCGGTCAATACAGGTTTAAAAACAGGCCCAACTGAAATGCTTGGAGTTTTGTTTTGGCAACACTGATATGTTGTTGACACACTGGTAAAAAAACAAACACCTGGCACAGATTTCGAGTGTTCAGCAGTCCGCTGCGCTCGCGGGCAGAGCTAGCGGTTGTTCTTCATAGCGTCCTTGGCCGCCAAAATCAGAGGAGTGAGACTCGAGAGAGGCTTGGCCAACTTCAGGAAGGGATGCTGAGGACGACAGTAGGATTGATGAATGAACAAGTTCACAGAAAGTCAAGCTATTATTCCTTAATCGCTAGCTGTTACCTGCAAAAGCTCCTTGCTTCCACCCCTCTTCTCCACGTCCATCTCCAGACAGCGACCCAGGAAGTCCCGAAAGATGGGCGACAACTTTTCAGGACTCTGCAACTCCGGAGTCCCATTGGTGGCAATCAGGTAGAGCGCCTGAGGAGGAAAGAGTTCAAGAGTTTAGCTTCCCTAAATCGCTAACTTCCTGGAGAACCAATGATACCAACGTACCCTCAGTGGATTCTCATTGAGGTACGGCGGTTCCCCCTCCACCATCTCGATAGCCATGATGCCCAAGGACCAGATGTCGACTTTGGGTCCGTAGGCTTTGCGCGTCACGACTTCCGGAGCCATCCAATATGGCGTCCCCACCATGGTGCTCCTCTTACTCTGTTCGGGAGTGATCTGAGCACAGAATCCAAAGTCCGCTGCAGAGTAGGAGATGGAAAACATGGTTTAGAGAGATTTTGTGGTTTGTTTAACTTAATTGAGGACTTAAATGGAGCGCAGAGACCTCAGTCGCATTAGATGCCATTTTTAACTCCAATGACAATCAGGATGTGAGAATTGTAGACCAGTAGCCAATATATTTTTGGTTATATTTATACAAATGCGTCTATCTTTACAGAAGCTGCATGGAGAGATACTTCAGACACGTGCGTAATGTGGCTGGAATAAACACAAGTATCGACCAAGTGATGGCAAACAGCTTCAGTGTTGTATCAGAGCAGGACTGATCGCAGACGTGTACAGTGTAAACTGTCTAAGCATTAATGGCAGGGAAAGCCCCTTATACTCAAGAGCGAACACATAATAAGTGTTTCTTGGAGGTTATAATACACTGAAGAATGATCATATGACTTTTTTTATGTGACTAGTACATGCGAAAAAACAGTTTCCATTGCAATTTTGCGAATTATCCCTTTTTCGAATTGCCTGAAAAATCACCTCATGCGAGCATAAAAACTTCTTTGCAGTATTTGGGAGTTTTTTGCCAAATCGACAAGTTTTCATTAAGCATATTTTCAATTCAAAATTTCCATTTGCGTAGTTTGAAGGGTAATGGAAATGCAGCTAGTGGATCATATAGTTGCGTAATTTGGTGTTTTGAACAAGGAGATGGCAAAACGCCACAAACACATAATTCTAAAGCAATTCTAAACGTAACCAAACACCTCAAGATGTAATGGGTCCCATTCATGAAACAAGTCCAAATTGTTCATAAAATCACATTTAAGCAAACCAAACTATGATCAATTTACATATTTCGTTTTTTACCAATAAGGCCCATTTATAGCCTTGCTTTATTTATTGTCTAAATAAACATGGCATCTACCCTGACTAAAGTCGATTATGGATTTAGCTGTGGGCTAGTTTGATTCACACTGCGTGTCTAGGGTGCAAAACTGTTTCAGAAGAAATATTGAGATAGCGAAAAGGGCTGCGATAAACAGCGTTGACTAAATGGTATCAGATTACATCAAAACACTAACGAAATATCTTCAAATAAGTGCTGTTGGGTGAAAACCAAACACTTTATTCACTCGAACGTCTACTGCTGCAACAGTTTACTTGCAGTTTCTTTATAGTCGTCAGGTTTTGCAGCTCAAGTGCTCAGAACTAGCAGCCAAACCAAACATGTTCTCAGAGCGCCAGGCGTGAAAGCACCTTTCAAAGATTTCGCGCCTAACCACAATCAGCATCTTTCTGCCGCGATCTAGCTGAACTTCACGCTTCAGACTGTTTCCACTCGTAAAAGCCAGAGTGTTTGCATGCAGAAGCAAGAACGTACTGAGCTTGACAGAACCGTCCATTCCCAGAAGCACGTTGTCACTCTTGATATCTCGATGAATGACCTGATTAGAATGCAGAAACTCCAGAGCCTGCAAACACTGTGTGAGATAACAGACAGGAGGAAGTTCATTAGTTAAGGGACAGGGTTACTTCCTATTAACACATACAAGGGCTAATTTTAAACAAAGGTCAATTGTGCATTAATTGTCAGGGTTTCCCCCCAAAAACCAGGTAATTCAGCAGGTCTGTGAGTTCGACTTCAACGCACCTCTCGGCATACAGCGGCGATCTGGGCCTCGTCCATGCATGTCTCGGTAACGACGTCTGTGAGCGAGCCACCAGCCAAGTACTCCATCACGACAAACAGC
Organism: Enteromius argenteus; assembly: GCA_032357425.1. Taxonomy (NCBI): domain Eukaryota; kingdom Metazoa; phylum Chordata; class Actinopteri; order Cypriniformes; family Cyprinidae; genus Enteromius; species Enteromius argenteus. Next base: position 862,460 of record JAUCMR010000056.1, read on the forward strand.
TCCTCACCTACCAGAAAACTGTAGGAGACAATTTGTGGATTAGACTTGCGCACACTTGTAAACCTTCATCATTAGCTATGTTTCCATACAAATGTACAAATTTAAAGTTAAGCTAAAAAAATGGTATCATTAGCGTGTTTTCCAACCAAAGTTAAAAATTCAATGACTTCAACCCCTTTATGTGAAAAACTGGAAACTTGCTTAAAATATTTGCAGTATTTTCATGGCATAAATAGCCATGTTTCCAAAAAGTGAAATGAAAGTTACTAATTAAATGAAAAACTGAAACATAAATGTGCAAAAATTGGAATATTACATAAAACATGCACACTCTTGAAACTTCATGGCATCTTGTAGCTATAATTCCATCGATTAATATAAATTTATCTTGTGCAAAAACTGCAATATTGCATTTGCACAATTTCCAGCTGTTTCCATTGAAATGTACAAATTAAACCTGATTGGAAAAATTGGAATATTGCATAAATGTTTATAGTTAACGTTCTCAAACCTTCATGGCATCATCAGCTATTTCTTCAATCAATGTTACAAACTTAAGTCATGCAAAAAACTGGAATATTGCAAAAACATTTGCACAATTAACAATCTTAAACCTCAACAAAGTTATGAACTTAACAAATTGAAAAATAAAACCAAAAAAAACAACAATATTGTGAATAAGCCATGTGCTCAAGATTACAAATTCATCAGTTCTTGGGTAACTGGTGCCAAGTGTCAATACTAAATATGCAAAACACTCTTTATATAATATCCAAATATTCACTTCTAAAGTTTTATACAGGTTTTAAGCTGGGATTTCCCAAAATGTGTCAAAAAATGCTAAGTGGTGTCCGATTAAAAAGCGGGTACCTGTCTAAGAAGTTGACAATGTTTGGATTCTTGAGCTCCTTCATGACGAGAATTTCGTTGATGATCAGCTCTTTCTTGGGCTGCTTTTGCAGATTGATCTGTTTGATGGCCACCTGAGAGACAGAAACGCATTGAGATGACGAGACTAGGAAAAAGGACCAACAATGAATCTACTTCGCTCTCTTGCGTTACCTCCTGTCCAGTAGCAACATCGATGGCAGTGAACACCGTTCCTGAAGCTCTGCAAAAAGACGCAATTATTGACCTCCCTCCATTAACGAAGCAATATCACGTTGCGCAGAATTGTGGGACCTACCCTTGTCCGATCTTCTCATATCGTGTATATTTCTTTTTTGGATCTCCAATACTGACTATAGTTCCTGTCGGAGAACAAACAGAGGGCATATAGTTTAAATCTCGTACAACAGGGGAATTTCAGGTAGAAGTTCTTATACGGTGACGTACGAAGCTTGTCCATGATCTCCTCGTCTGTCATCTTGCCCTTTTTGGGTCTCTGTCGGTCGCTTGCCTTCAACGCCACCTCGGTGTCCGGAGACGTCACTGGAGGAGGGAGGGGGTCGATGACCGATGGTCGAGTGTATACCTGAAATAACACGAATGATCACCGTTAACTGGGAGCTAAAGTAGTTTAAATGAAAAAAATTAATTACTTAGAATAATAAACTTTTTTTAGTTACTTGTGTAGTCAACAATTATCATTTTCATTTAGTTGAAAATAAAAATATAAAGACTAAACAGGTATTTAAAAATAACAAAAATTACCAAAAATGAAAAGAAAAAAAAAGAAAGTGATTTTCAGTGTGGTGTTTTTGATGCAGTATCTAAAAAAACTACCATAAAATTACTAAAAAAAAAAAATCTAATTAAAATTAAACAAAAAATATACAGGTATTTTAATATAACAAAAAATAAAAGAAGAAAATAAAACATTTCAGTCTGGTGTTTTTGATGCAATATCTAGAAGAAAGTACTACAAAATTACTAAATTTGCAATAAATAAATTTATATATCTAACAATTAAAATGAAAACTATACCTCCAGTTTCACAGACAAGGCTTAAACCTAGACTAAACTGTAAATCTGAGTTGTTTCAACTGAAAGAAACTCACACTGACTGATCTTAAAACATAAGATGCACACCAGTGATGCTTTTTCCCCAAGGCACGATTGTAAAAATTACTTTATTGTCCTAATTGAACCGTCGCCTAATCCTGGCTTAGGCTAAGCCTTGTCTGTGAAACCAGGCCACAAAATCTACAAAACAAATCCCAACAAAATTACTAGGCTAAAAATACTTTTAAGCTCATCTTGGCCTTTCCAGCTTTGTTTTTAATACAATATCCCAAATTTCCCACAACTAAATATAAACGACAAAAACAAAACTTCATTTTACAGGACACAATACTACACAAGCACTGGAAGTAACCAAATATCTCTAGCTTTTTTATATATATTTATATGAAAACTATATTTGCAATGGTTTCTCACGCTCTTGGTGTGTTCTGGTCGCGGTGCGACGACAGGCGGCGGCGTCTCCTCATCATCATCGTCGTCTTCATCCTCCACCGTTTTGACTGGAGACGAGGGCTCTGGTGATTTTTTCACTGGCTTTGGTTTTAGGGAAGAAAGCAGTGTAATTATTATTCAGAAACCAGCTTGAGCTGGTTTGGTTTTTGTTGTTAACGAAAACTGGAAAAACATTTCTATTAGTTGCCCAAGCAACATTTTTTTTACAGTTTAAGTACTAAAATAAACTAATAAAATGTTTTACCTACAAATAAATTGCATAAAACTCACATAAACTTAATAAAAATTACAAAAACACATCAAAATAATCTAAACTAAAACTGCCAACATTGAAAATAAAATCTAGTTCAACATAATAATGGACTTTATTTCAGCTAGTTACCAAAGCAATATTTTCTACTTCAGTTGACATGCATGAAAATAACGCTCAAATACAAATAAAACCTTTATAGATACTTAAAACAAAATCCTTGAGCTTTAAAATGACTGAAATAAAAACTAATAAAACTATTATAAAAAAAAAAAAAAAATACAAATAATAAAATGTCATAAACAAAAACTAATTTACTGGGTAAATAAGCAATAAAAAAACCGTACAGAAAATAATAATAATAAAAAAAATATATATATGTATAGCACAACAAAGTCACTTAAGCTTTAAAATAAAAATAGAAAATTAAAAAGGAATAAAAAAAAGAAATGCAATCTCAGTGATGACAGTGCTGTAGACGTACCGATTGTTCAGCCGAGGGAAAGCCGTCCTTCTCTGCAGACAAACAGACGGAGAAAAGAGCGGTCAGTACATGACAGATGCTGTGTGGTTCTCACGAGAGAGCGGAGCAGACCTGAGGAGAAGCTGAGGTACTTCTGCCGGCCGTTTCCTGTGGAGTCGTAGAACTTGAGCACGTCCAGGACGGCCTGCGGGTTCTTCTTCTGCTCGGATTTGGTGATGTTGGAGGTCTGCAGTAACCTCGCCCACTGCTCTGGCATCCCCTGAGACACAGAGAGAGAGAGACCACGGATTTAACCTCATTTAACACATTACACTCCACACTGACCGCTGATGATGAGGAGCATGAATACGATATTTGAGTCTAGTTTATTCACTCTTTTTACACCAAGTTTCAGCTACTCATCATTTCTGCTCTACATACTTAAACTAAACATTTGAATTGTTTTACTTTGAGTGTGCATGTATTTATCAGCTTCAGTGCATTAAACATGCCATTAAAAGTTAAGTAAACTTCTTCTTTAACTTCTTCATAACAACCAAATAGAGTAATTCAGCTAGCTAGGACTTAAATAATAATAAATTGCTTGTATATTGTTTTTTATTATTTACTTATTTATAAAGTGTAGCTCAAGCTACAAAAAAACACCAAAAAGAAAAACAAACACCTAAAATAAAATAAATATACAATTAAAAATCTTACAACATCACAGTAACAACTAGATAAAATCTGTCAGTTTAATATCTACGGAAGAGGATTAATATTTCAATATTAAATTTAGAAAAAAACTTTTTCAAATAAAATGTTGAGAATTACGGGGAAAAAATGCGTTCAATTTCGAGAAAAACTCACTATATTTTCGAGAAAAAAGTCGAAAATGTTGAGAATAAACTCGTAAAATTACGAGGAAAAAAGGTGTTAAATTTCAAGAAAAATACGGTTTAATTTTGAGGAAAAAATCTTAATAAAATGTTGAGAATAAAAATTTTAAATAACTATAAAAATGGCTTAATATTGGTTACATTATTAGAAATATTCACTAATAACATTACAATAAAAATACATTAGTTAAATACGTGAAAGCAATTCGAACAATTTATATTACATGTGTATGTGAGTGTGTGTGTATATTATATATATATATATATATATATA
>JAUCMR010000056.1:872451-884303 GCA_032357425.1 Enteromius argenteus
GCCAAAACAATGATAATTGATCCTCAGTTTAGCCCACATAGACTTCTGTTGTGCTCACTGTGTGAAGAGTTCTGCAACAGTGACCTAAGTATTGAGAAATGGGTCCTAGCGTCTGGAAAAAACTGTAATTCAAGCTGCAGTAATGACAATGATAATTTTTTTTTAATTACTGTAATGAGAGAGCTGGAATATAAAATACATGATGGTCATAAATAATATTAACATCAGTCATCTTCTTTCAGCTTCATTACGTCAGAAAAGATTACATCTGTAAGCAAATTACTGGGACAAACTCCAGCCCTCGAAACCAAGGGTAAATTACTGAAGCCCTGGCGTGTCCTTTCTTTGTCTGACTCCTGTGTGCATTCAGATCTGTACAATGAGTCTTTACTTCACACTGCACAGCTGGACACTGACAGCCTCACCGTTACCATGGTAGCACATCCAGCTAGATCATCCTGCTCTTTGTGTGGTCAGCTGGAACACACACACACACACAAATTGGCATTTGTTTTTTATGGGGTCTCTCCATAGGTGTAATGGTGTTTATACTGTACAGACTGTATGTGGTATTGTCCTACACTGACCCTACACCTAAACCTACCCCTTACAGGAAACTCTGTGCACTTTTAGATTTTCAAAAAACTTAACTCTGTGTGATTTATTAGCTTGTTTCCTCATGGAGACCTAACAAATGTCCCCACAAGGTCAAAATTTACTGGTATTCCTATCTTTGTGGAGACAATTGGTCCCTATAACGTGATAAATACCAGGTGTGCACACACACACACACACACACACATATACGAGCAATAACATTGCAGCAACTTATAAGTGTTAATATAAATATACATATTATTAAAATATGCACAAACTTTGCTCTGATATATAATGTGTATATATGGTAAAAAATAATAATAAATCTAAATATGTGTTATATATTATATACAATGTTTTATTATAAATAATGCTATTATAAATATACAATTATATAGGAATATTAGTATGTTTTGAATGTTATTTTATTATGAATAATACTATTTTAATTTTTTTAAATATTAGCATTGTGTTATAATTATATTATACTATATTACACTAAATTAATTATAAATCATTATGAATATGCATTTAAAACAAGCTTGAATTTGCTATGATATATCATATTTATTGTTATATATTATATAGCAACATCTTACTATAAGTGTGTGTGTGTGTGTGCGTTACAATACATTTTGTGCATATTATATATTATTATTAATGATTACAAATATATTAATTATTATATTAAACACACTACTACTGATATTATCACCCTAAATCATATGATTATGACACATATTGCATTATACTATATTATTCATGAACAATGCATGTATTATGTATTATTATATATTATGTGAAAGCATGCAGTGGCTTTATAAGCAGTACCTCTGGATGCAGGATCTCGGTCCAGGAGCAGATGCTGATGTTTCTGATGGTGCAAGGAGCATCGACCACCAGACGACCTGAAGCAGCACTCAGTGTCCGGCCTGAGACAAACACACAGAGTCAGGCTGGAGTGAGCAGACAGAGCAGGTCTGAGACACTGTCTGAGGAGTCTCACACTGATCTGATCTCAGCAGCAGCCTGGGCCTCTCCACGTCCACCTTCAGGTGTCTGCTGGAGTCTGAGGGACGCTGATACCGGCCGTGAACAGGAACCACGACCTCACGCGCTCCTGAGAGAAACACCAGAGCCGTGAACCCTGAGGACAGGTACTCCGGAGCCTCCAGATCCACCTTTGAGTCCAGGAGAACCTGCAAGACCATTATAGTTCATGCAATAACATGCTGCACTTCAACTTCAATAGGAAGTGAATATAAAAGAGCATCGACCTCTAAACCCGTGTCGTGTCTCAGTGTTTCCAGCTGATATTCATCCATATAAACTCCACTCGGCAGCTTCTGGACGAGTAAAGCTTGGACATCATGATTGGTTTTGTCCCACTGGACACTGTACTGAAGATCTCTGAAACATGTAACAACTTTATATGTAATTATTTATTATATTACATCAAATTAATTACTATACATAATATTATGAATTTACATTTTATTAAAAATGCATGAAATTTGCTATTATATAACCTTCATAAATCTTAATAATAATACTATTGATAATAAATCTAAATATTTATTGCGTGTTTGTGTGTTACATTACATTTTGTACATACATTACAAAAATATTACTTACAAATGTGTATGAACTTTATATTACTAATGTAAATATGCATTATAAAACGCCATAAACATAAATAAACAAGTAAAGGAGACCTGTGAAATCCTGCTTTGGAGATCTTCACAGACATCGACACTGACTTCAACCATTCCGATGGAAAACAATCTGCTTAATAGGAAATAAATTAGCCTAAATACAAAAAGTTTTGATAGCTAACAATAAATCATCGCAAATACCTTCTTCTGAATCTCCATGGTGGATAAAACACAAAAGGGTTGCTAATAAATAAACCCTAAGCATGATCGGTCCGAGCTCATGCCGGTTTCACTTCCGGGTTTGATGACGTCGTCACGTCGCTCCGGCAGAGGGCGCCGAGGAGCGTCGCGCGAGCAGAACAACCACAACAGCGAAGAAGAGGCGTGCAAACGTCCACCAAACAACAGCAACGCTTTTCATGTAGCTGGTTTGCGAAAGCCTGCATTGTGTTAAATTAGCGCCTGCGCCTTTAAGAAACCCGGCGCGATTCACGCGAGTGAAGTAGTCTTTGCGCGCAACATCAAACTGTTGCTATGGTTACTGCTAATACCATCTAGATATTTAGGTCCCGAACTCTGTGTGAATAATATTCTGGTTTGTTTCTGCAGCTGCTAATGAAAGCGTGAGGGAAAATGTCCGTGATAGCGAAGCGATGCGGAGTCAAGTTCATTCCTCCTTCCATTATCCTCATATACGAGAACAAAAACACCAGCAAGGTGAGGAAAAGAGTCATACCTGTGAGGAACTTCTCTCAGTATTCAGGTGAGTGTTTGAGATTTTGTTATTTTGTAACGCTACACATAAAGGAACCGTTATTAGGTGCACATTAAATACCGATTTAAAGGAGCAGTTCCCTCAAAAATGTAGCATCTTTAGTGAACGGGTGCCGTCAGAATGAGTGTCTAAACAGCTAAAAAAACAGAAACATCAGAATAATCCACAACCACTTTACTTCAAACCATCACTTCTGATGTTTTTACCAATAAAAACTCCAATAACATCATATTTAGCCCCTAATATTTGACTTTTATCAGAGGAAGCCTGTCAAAATACGTGTATTTTACCCTGAGAAGAAAAAAACTGGTTACTATGGATTGTATTTTAGTTGAAAGCATCTTAACGCTGGATTAGTTTCAGCTTTTGTCTTCTCCTGATGGACTGTGGATTATTCTGATGTTTTATCAGCTATTCATTCTGACGGCACCCATTCACTTTCATTGGTGAGGAAGTGACGGAATGCTACATTACTCCAAATCTGATGAAGAAACAAACTCAGATGGCATGAGGATGAGCACAGTTTTATTTTCTGTCTGAGCTATTGTTTTAATGAATATGAATGTGAAATATTACACCGTTTCCAGACTGCAGTCGAGCAGCAGAGCGGCTGAAGCATCACGTGCGTCACAGCGTGTATCTGGAGTCGGTGTCTTTGGCTCAGCTGGAAAGGCTTCACCTCATCCTCCGAGATCATCTGAAGGGTCTCAGTCTGGAGGAGAGTCTCGCCGCCCGAGGGGCATCCGACCCGAACGACGAAGACCTGAACAAACTGAGCGATGACGAGCTGAACCGCAGGAAGGCCCAGATGGACCGGCTGTTCGAGCGCAACCGCAAACACAGAGAGGACCCAGACTTTGTGTACGACGTGGAGGTGGAGTTTCCAGAGAACAGCGTGAGAGATACGTGCAGCTGGGACGAAGAGCCGTCCGATGAGGAGTTTTAGAGGGTCCCACGGAGAACTGATGCATTGTGGGCCTGATGAGGAACTATATATTTGCTGCTATGTGTTGTTTTAAGGCCACGTCCTCTGTGGTGCACATTATCTGATGTTTCCGGACTTATCCATTTGATTCTTTTACATAAAATAGCATCGATAATATTGAAAATACTTTAATATTTAATGTAATAAATATAAAAAAACATTGAAACTCTAAGCCTCAGCATTTTGTTTACAACTTTGTTCTTCAAATATTATCAACTATTAGTCATAACAAAAACTAAACATGCTAAAACACATGCACATGTAATTCTTTTGATGCCGACAACTTAATGTCTTTGACCCAAATTTATATAGTTTTTTAAAATACTGAATATCAATAACTTAAAAATTAAAATGACTGTAAATACAAATATAAAACTAAATTTAAAATATTACCAAATACTAAATGATGCTAAAACAGCACCGCTTCATATCACAATACTTCACACAAAGTTCACACGTCAGAGGGGATGTAATGGTAAATATTTATTTGTTTTTACGAAAAGCTGTACAGAACATCTACTCCACATATTTCAGGGATAGTTAGACATGAAAAAATAAAACGCTACTTGATTGTCACACTTTCAAACCTTGTGGATTCTGCCCACTACTGATGACATGATACAAAGTACTGTGTATTCAATTAGGTAGTCTTACATTAGTATGATTGAAGGAATATTTCATGGTTTATATTTGGATCACATGTAGAATGATAAAATAACACAAGAGCAGTGTTAACACCGCTTGATCTCACTTTGGCTGATCCTCTGACAGTTGGTTTGCTTTCCCGGCCTTTACAACCATAAAAACGGTATTGAATTTGAAAGCATGCCAAATCCGGTCGATTAAAAAGTGCATCAAAGCTGCTGGAGAAATGATGGCAGATACTGCCAAAACCACACGCTCAAAACATTCAGAACTGAAGCAAGACACTTCTTCAGGAAAGAGTTTGAAACACGGTGGTTTATGCTAGTACGTTTCCACGCATGGGATAAAAAACATTAAATAAAAAACTTTTTATCTCACTATTTGGACTTTCCTGGCAATTATGAGTTGATAGCTCACAATTCTGAAACAAAAGAATTTAAGTCTGCAAGTCTGAGAAGAAATTTATAAGCCTGAAATTACATAAATTTGCAATTGCGAGAAAAAAAAAAAATTGAGTTACGAGATGGAAAGTCACAGTTACATTCTTTATTCCATGGAAGAAGCTAACAAACACGATTGCGTGATATAATGTTGCAATTCTAAAAAGAAAAGCCTGAAATGACAAATTCGCAATTACGAAAAAAATAAAAAAACATTTGAGTTGAGCTACAAGATGGAAGAAGCACAAAAAAAAAAGAATGAAACAATTGCGAGATATAAACTAAAGACAGGTATTCTAAAGAAAGATTTTTTTTTTGTGTCACACAATAAAAAAGGTAACTGCGACATTTTATCTCACAATTTGGATTCTGTTTCTTCCAATTATGAGTTTATATCTCACAATTCTGAGAAAAAAAGACATAAATTAAAGAATTGGGAGAAATGTCCAAATTGACATATAAACTTGCAATTGCAAGAAAAATAAATAAATTGTGAGATTCAAACTTATAATTACGAGATAAAATGTCAATTACATTTTTTATTTTTATAAAAAAAACAAGAAACATAAGCTATGTGCCACGGAATTAAACTCGCAATTGCAAAAAAACCTCTGAATTATGATTAAAAAGTCGCAATTGTCTTATTACGTAACAAAAACAAAATACACTAACTAAATATAAACCCAGAATTGCTTTTTTGGTTTCTGCCACAGAATAAAAAAGTAATTGTGTCTTTTTATAAACTAAATATATAATCTAAGATACAGAATTGCGAGATAAAAACTCTCAGAAGAAAAGTCCAAATTGTGATATGAAATAATCGCAACTGCGACAAAAAGTCAGCATTACGAAAAACTCAAAACATAAAAAGTCACAATTACCCTTTTTATTTTTTATTCTCTGGTGCAAACAAAAACATAGTTGCAAGATATAAACTAACGATTTGAGAAATCACGAATTTACAAATTACGCAATTACAAAAAAAACTTTATATCTTAATATATCTGGCAAATCAGGGTTTTTTTTCCTGCCACGGAATAAAAAACATTATTGCGGCTTTTTATCTCAAAATTCAGACTTCGATTTTCGCCATAATGACAAAAAGGTAGAATTGCGACATGACTTCTTGACTTGATTCAAGTTTATTGCCACATCAGCTTCATTTCATTGCGACATTTCAAGAATGGCGAGAAACAAATCTGAATTGTTAAATAGCTTTTTAAATGTTGTAATTCCGAGGTGGAAACAAGCTTCCGCAGTAGTTAGACGCTTTAATTTCTGCAAAATATTCTTGTCAACACAGCGAAGAATAAAGCAGAATTTGAACGTGAAAAAAAGAAACGCAAACAACGGCACTTATGCTGCATGAGATTTTGGATCATCATCTAGAAGTACATAATTATAACAATAAAACATATCACTTGCACTTCAAAGTTCCACTTTGCTCAAACAACACGTTTCAAAGCAAATCGATAGTCGCAGAAAAATAAGTAGTCGCGTTATATTTTAAGTGCAAGAGCGGCAAAAACAAATCGTATGTTTGCTGCCGAATTCAACGTGTTAAAAGTTCGCAAAATTATTTCGAACGGCTTGTGCCACGCTAAAAACATTTCACGAGCAAAGCACAATGACATGATATTTGCTTGAAGCTTCGTAAAAATGAAAATACATAGTAATCAGTAAGTAAAGAGAAAAATATATATATATCATATATATAATATATCCTAAATTGTCCGAAAATTACAATTTGACAACACAATGAAACTTAAACATATGGAAACATTTCAAGTACTTTGAAAAATAAAAACTTTTGTTTCCTCGCGACCCTCATATATTTCATCATGGCCATATAAAGGAGTATATATTATACTATTTTACCACGTAGACAAAATACATATATATGCGTACGTATATATATATATATTCATATAGAAACGTAATCTCTCAGCATTACAAATGTGCATCTCATTTCTTCTTTCGATCCTGGGTGCATCGTGGACAGAACCTGGAAGACAGAAAAGAAACGTTGTTTTCTGGTGTTCGAAACGAGCGATATTTACGCATGTTCTCGCGAACAGAGCGACGTACCATTTCCCTTTGGGCTTCGTTGTCAGATCGACGCAAGCGAAGTGAAACCACTCTATGGGACACTGTCAACAGAAGCATTTCGGTTAAATAAATACCATGAGGAAGTTCTAATAAACCGTTTAAAGCGTTGCGTCGTACGTCAGGGTTGTCGCATCCGATCATTTCTCCGTATGACACTTGGTGGCACAGGCAGTACGTGGGCTCATTGGGGTCAACGGGCATGTCTAAGACGTCTGACGGGTGAACTGGAAGGATGGACTCGGAGAACTCGGGGCTGCGCACACAAAGAAAACCACGTTAATGTCATTTCAAACCTGTATTATTGATTAAACATCCACGATGTAGAGGAGTTAGTTTCATTAGATGTGAGGAAATGTAGCATTACATCACTTTCTCACCATTGGATGTGAATGGGTGCCGTCAGAATGAGAGTCCAAACAGCTGATAAAAATGTCACAATCCATAATAACACAAATTAAGATATTTTTTGATGATATCAGAGAGCTATCTGACCCTCCATAGATCCAGAAACGTAGTAAAAACAGCAGTAAAAGAGTCCATCGGTGACTCAACTTCAGTTTTGCGACGCTAGGTGAATGCTTTTTTTTTTTGCTCAAAGAAAACAAAAATAACATAATTTTCTGGTTTTGGATCATTTCAGTTGTATTGATTACCCAGATTACTTGTGGATGTTTTTAATCAGCTGTTTGGACTCTCATTCTGACGGCACCCATTCACTTCTCTAAACCTGATGAAGAAACAGTTTTCATCTGCACTGTTCCTCTGAAGCTGACGCACTGCGACTCTCACCTGTTCTTCATTTTCTTCTTCCGCGGCGAGTCGTCGTCTGAAGATTTGCGTCCTCTTCCTTTCGGCCGCCGTTTCTCCTTCAGGCTTCCTCGACCGCCCACTTCTACGGAGGACAGCAGTTTAGTTTAATTATCCTCGTACATCATGTGGATTATGACATGTGTTATATTTGGCCACTTCGAGCCTCAGTCTGTCTTACTCTTGGCCGTTCTGTTGTCTGGGCTCTCGTAGCCGCTGACGTCCAACTTCTCCTTCAGCTCGTTCTCGAAGCGAGCCAGATCGGCATCCAGCCTTCGGATGTGTTTGTCCACCTGGTGAGAGAAGGCTCACGTTATTAATATTAATACCAAGAACAAAATCAATGCAGCTTCCCAGTGCAATGTACAGTATTTTAATCAAACTATTTATGGGCTACTTATTTATAAATTAAATTATTTCCCCTTTTATTATATTTTTATTTATTCAGAAAACAGGAAATACTACTCATAATGTCTAATGTGAATTTGATTTGTCATTTAACATTTTTATCTCTTTAATTATATATTATATATTAAATACATGCCATTTATAAATGGCAAATTCTACTCAAATGAATATTTTAGGGCAGTATAAAATACAAAAAAATATATCTGATCAATCTGATTTGACAATAAAATTGTTTCTATTTGACTGAATATATTAGAGGTAAGTGTAAATATAGATTGTTTACTATAAAAATATATGAAAGATATTTTATAGCGTTTTATATAGAGTAAAAAATAAATACAATTATATTTTTGATAAACAAAATTATTTTACTTGACTAAAAAGTTTCTACCTAAATATTTTAGAGCTGAGTAAAAGTTATATTTACGAAATTCGATGATTTAAGCAATAAAACAATTTCCACTCAATTTAATATTTTAAAATACATAATTGTTTACTATAAAAAAAAACTATATGATTTGTCAATAGAATATATTTTATAGCAGAGTATAAAATAAATAAAATTATATTTTTGATAAACAAAATAGCTTGATTTGACTTAAATTAATACGAAATATGGAAAATGATGTTTACCCCAAATAAAAAACCTATGACTTAAGAACCTTACAGAAACTTAGATTTACTATGAAAAATCAAATAATGATTTTAAAAATGTAGAAATTAATGTTTACAATAAAAAAACGTTACTCTAACAACATCTTTACTTTAGCAGGACATATTTCGCCAATATTTTAGAGCTAAATATAAAACAATTTTATTTTTACCACAAGAAAAAAAAAGTTACAACAAATAATAAAACAAGGAAATATGTCCATATTTGATTAAAGCCACACACTTTGTGAAGTGAACTAGACGACTGACCATTTCGTACGTCTGCATGGCGAGCTGCACTTTGTCGTCGCTGTACTCTTTGCATTTACTGAATCCGTGCTGGATCTTCTGCAGGTGCTCCACTCTCTGATCCGGACCCAGATTTCGGACGTTTTTTATGTACTCTTCTGCGAGCTTATCAATTTCGCACTTCTTTTCTGCCAAAGAAGAAGAAACAACTGTTACATATTCATCGATGAGAACACATCCACCCGAGCTGACGCCCAGAAATGCTCCCTAGGTAGACAGCACACTACGATGTGAGTGTGGTGGTCTCACCCTCCGCTCTGTTGTCCAGTTCCCGCATGAGTGTGAAGTTTCTCTGAAGCTCACAGGGCAGGTTTTCAATGCCTGGGGTCATAAAAACACACACATTCATCATTTAATATGTTGTTTACATGCATGAAAAAAGTTGTGGGTTGAGTCGGTCACAGTCCTCTCTTTATTCAGAAGCAGAACACATCCTGAAACCTGTCTGTTTTTAATAAACGCACGTGTTCTTTCCATAAACTCATTAAACAGACATTAAAAACAACAGTAGTTTGTTGATTTAGCATGTTGTTAGCATGCTGGCTAACTACTTTCTGTCCAGTGTTTACACCTTGCCGTGGGTTTACAGTAGATGTATAAATAATGACCTCACCACTAACGTTAAATCGAGTAATACATTAGATCTACGCAGTTTTATTAGTCGAAATGAAGCTAATCAACCTGTTGGCTTCCTAGCTGCAGCTCGCTAATGCTAATCTGACACTAGCCACCAAAACATCCTCAGACTGGACCTCCGTTTCGACTAAAATCCGGCGAAACTCTGTCGAAATGAATTCTACTCACTGTCGAGATAATGTTCGAGATAAATCGCTGTCGCCATGGTGACGATCTTCACTCGGTCGCGGCGTGTTTTTCTCCAGTCCGCGTGAGGTGGAACAACACTGGCATGTCATGAATAATTAATGAGGCAGCTCTCTGCTAGCGGCTGATTGGTGTGGCTTTTGAATGCCGTGTTGTGATTGGCTGGCAGTGGGGCTTGGCTCATTAGCGTTCTTCCGACCGTAGACCGATAGATAGACACGTGACAGTAAACAAAACATCAATATAAACCATTGTAATAAAATTTGACATTTTAACAGAAAATAAATATTATCGACAGCATATATATATATATACAAGTATATGATTACATTTCTGTTATATATAAACATATTTAATAAACATAACATACTTTTCTTAAATATATTCAGGCATGTGTTTGTATTTATATATATAAATATACACAGTACACACTCATATATTATATAAACAAAAACTTATTTTGAATGCTATTAATCATGATTAATCGTTTGACGGCACTAATATATAATTTATTTAATTCTATAAATTTAACAATAATACATTTAACGCATTAATTTAAGGTAATCCTATTGTAATATTATCACATGAATGCATTTATGGAATGTAATATGGAGATTTTTAATAATTCAAAACACGAATTCATCATAATTATTCATTATTATATATTTTTATTTTATTTAATATATTTATTTAGAGCGCATCAAAAAATTGAAGCAAAATATCATATTTAATATATTAATTTAATTATAAATAAATCATTATTTTACAATATTAGTAATGCATTATCAAAATAAGTAGTATTAGGATATTTATTATATAATATACTGACTTTCTGCTTTATGAAATAAGCAAAAACATTTACATTTAGTAGACAACTTGTTTAATGATAATAATAACTTAATAATAAAAATGCTTCAATCGTTAAATGCTAAATAACTAAATATAATGTAATAACATTAATAATCAAATAAACCAATAAAATATACTTTTTTAATGACATAAAATTAATGGTCAAATATAAATGTGTTTAAGATCAACAATTCAATGTAGCTAGCTATATATGTGTGTGTTTATTCTATATTAAATATAATAAAAATATATTTTATCCTATCGTTTTCATATTCAAACGGTGCCCGCCCACGTGACTATGCTGTGACCCGGAAGTGCTGTGAGTGTCTCTCGCGTGTGTGTTGTTTTGGAGTTTGTCCTCCTGCTTTACTCCCGACTCTTTAAACACACGACTCTCTACTGTCTCGAGCAGTACACGAGTATACATTATTAACCAATCAGAACTCTTCTCAGCCCAGCGATGAATTAGATGGACGCGTCAGAGGAGCGCGATGACGCGGACCTGCGGGCTCAGGTGAGTCGGTCACGTGATGTGTGTGTTGTGACGATTTCCGGCGGTCAGCTGGGGCCTGTCTTATAAAGCAGGTCCAAATAAGCCAGACTTACTTTAGTTAGACTGACTTATTATGAATCAAATAAACTGGCAGCAGTCAGAATAACCACGTGTCTGTGTGTGTGTGTGTGCGTGTGTGTGTGTGTGCGTGTGTGTGTGTGTGTGTGTGTGGGTTTATGTGGTTTATGAGGACACAAATGTGTATAATGACATGGGTATGACAGGTATTACAATATGTAGGTGTTTT
>JAUCMR010000056.1:884873-898939 GCA_032357425.1 Enteromius argenteus
TCTGTACAGTATAAACACCATTACACCTATGGAGAGACCCCATAAAACATGTAAACACAACATGTGTGTGTGTGTGTGTGTGTGTCACAGATCGAGGAGATCGAGGCGCTGTCCTCCATCTACGCGGAGGAGTGGTGTGTGATCGACGAAGCGGCCAGAGTTTTCTGCATCAGAGTCTCTGATGACTCTCAGAGGCCCAGACTGACGCTCTGTTTACAGGTGAAGAGTCTCAGAGCAGTCAGCTTCAGGAGACTGAGAGCTGAATAAATCAGCTTTCCGTTGACGTCTGGTTTGTTAGGATCGGACAGGACACAACTATTAAAATCTAAATAAATCACCTTAAAAGCTGTCTAAATTAAGTCTTTAGCAATGCACATCACTAATAAAAGAATGCATGTTATATATTTACAGTAGGACATTTACCAAATCCCTTCATGGAGCATGCTCTTTACTTAGTATCCTAGTGATTTTTGGCATAAAAAAGAAATGTTGAGTTATTTATTGTGTGTTTGTAGATCATACTTCCTCCAGATTACCCGAGCTCTGCGCCTCCTATATATCAGATCAAGTAAGGTGACGTCTGGTTGCTCTCAGTTTGGTGTTGGGAGGTGAATCTGATATTTGATTGGCGTGTGGTTTTGTCCTGACAGCGCCGGCTGGCTCCGAGGGGCAGACCGAATCACTCTGTCCAACAGTTTAGAGGAGCTGTATGTGTGAGTATGTGTGATACAGACAGAGGCCTCGAGCTTCGTACATGCCATGTGTTATCAAATAACCGTCTTATTCTATGGTCTTAATAATCAAATACACAAACAATCCTGATTATAGGAAATAGTGTATTATATAATATTATCGGTCAAATCTATAGCCACGACAACATCTATTTTAATACATTATTATTAGTGCTGTCAAACGATTAATCGCGATCAATCGCCTCCAAAATAAAGGTTTTTATTTACATTATATATTTGTGTGTATTGTGTATATTTATTATGTATATAGAAATACATACATATACAACATAAATATATATTCTTTTATATTTACATGTATTTATATGTATATATTTATAATTGTATGAATTTAATATGTAAATGCATCATTTTTATATATATATATATATATACACATGCATGTGTGTGTATTTATATATAATCAATAAATATACCCAGCACACACACATATATTATGTAGACAAAAACTTTTATTTTGGATGTGATTAATCATTTGAGAACTTTGTGATTTGGTCAATAAGATGAAGACAACTGCCTCTTTACTTGATGATATTATTAAGGCCTCTTTTTCTGAAATTGGCACTTCCATTCAGTCATTGATCAACTCATCCCTAACTGCTGGGGTGGTCCCGAAATGTTTTAAGCATGCTGTAGTTCAACCATTGCTGAAGAAATAAGGTTTGGAGGAAGGGTGCCTTGCTAATTATCGACCCGTTTCTAAGCTATCAGAACTTTTAGAAAAAGTGCTGTACTCACAACTGATGCCCTTCTGTATGAAGCTAAGTTACTGGACCCTCTTTAGTCGGGTTTCTCTGCCCAGCAGGGAGTCTGCTTTGCTCAAAGTTTTAATGACATTTTACTTGCAGCTGATAGCCGGAAAAAACACAGTTCTGTTGCTGCTGGATCTTACGGCTGCTTTTGATACCGTTGACCACAATATTCATCTCTGCTGGTTAGAAAAGATGTTTGGCATTGGGGGCATTGCTTTACAGCAGTTCAACTCATATCTTAGGGACAGGTCTTTTGCTGTTGAATCAGGTAAATTCTCTTCATCCGTTGCTCCTATTATTGTGGAGTGCCACAAGGTTCCATATTAGGCCCGCTTCTGTTTAATCTATATATGCGTCCATTGGGTGATATTACTAGGATACATGATGTTTCATTTCATTTGTATGCAGATGATGCTCAGTTGTACCTACCTTTAGCAGCTGGCGATACAACTAACCCCTTATTGACCTGCCTTGTCTGATAGTTTTCTTCGACTCAATGAAGATAAAACTGAAATAATTGTTTTTGGACCCCCAAAGTTGAGAGCTGGTCTTATAAATGAGCTCGGCAAGCATTTCTCCCTAATTTCTTCTCAGGTCCGAAATCTTGTTGTTATTCTGGATTCTGATCTCTGCTTAACTAAGCACATTAATACTGTGGTCAAGAGCAGTTTTTATCTCTTCTGTGATCTGGAGAAGGTCATTCATGCCTTTATCACCGCATGACATTTCTTTTATTTTTGTAAACAGTGCGGAATGTTCTGATTGGCCCAGAGTATATGTCGTACATCACCGTGTTCTGAAGTCGTATGTGGGCATACCGGTAATTTTCCTTCCGCGTTCACACACAGCAGAATTACGGTAATTTACCGGTAATGTTACAACTTCTCGTACTGGTAAATTGCTGGAACGAATTTACCGGGATTTTTAAAAAGGGCCTGTTCACACATGACCTCTTTTCAGCAATTTACCGGTAATTTTCCGGAAAAGTCTGTAGGTGTGAAAGGGCTTATTGGCTTCCAGTCCAGTTTAGAGTTCAATTCAAGATTTTGTTGTTTGTTTTTAAAGCTCTTAATGGTCTAGCCCCATCATATCTTAAAAAAACTAAGGGTGATAGGGCTTTTTCGATTGCTGCTCCCCATCTTTGGAATCAACTGCGACTAAACATCCGTCTTGCACCAGTTTTTAAAACGAAGCTGAAAACGTATTTTTACTCCAAAGCATTTTAATTACATTTCTGGATTTTATCTTTGTTTTCATTTGTTTTTGTTGTTGTTTTAAGTCTTATGTTTATGTCTCTGTTGACTCCGTTCAGCACTTTGGTCAGCTCTGCTGTGATAAATGTGCTATATAAATAAACATTACTTAATATTTGACAGCACTGATTATTATTCAAGAAATATTCATTTATTTATTTGGTGTAATATTGTCCATTTATTTTATAATATAAATCATTAAATACATAAATATCTTAATTAAATATGTTTATGATATATATATTATTGATTTATTTTACTATTATAGCAACAAAAAGATACATTTTATTATTAATTTAATAGTAAATAAAAATATTAGGAATTTGATAACGTACCAACTATTTATTCAATATGGTCTTTTTATTTTATATTTTATGATTAATAGTCAAATGTAGTGCAATGCAAATACATTGTTATTCAATAGCACTAATAATCAAATATATGAATTATTTAAATCATATTACTAATTAAAAATAGCAGCAAAACATGTATTTAATGGTAAATAAAACATTAATATTATTACTGTAATAAATAAAATTGAATTAACATGCAATCATTCTATAATATTAATACGTAATATCACATATGTAATTTATTTAGAATGTCAGTAATTGAATATAGTTTCTTGTTTTTTGTACTTTTGTCATACAGGGAGAATACAGGGGAGAGTATTCTGTATCTATGGGTGGAGAAAATAAGAGAATTCCTCGTAGAAAAATCACAAAGTTCAGGTAAGAGCTAAGATCTAAAGCTTTCTGTTATAAAATTACTACTTTTTTGGCTTCCAGTGTATCATAATGCTTCAACTGTAGCCTGGACGGGTGGCTTTAGTTATAATTATTGTAACTCAACATGGATCAGTCAGTACTGAAAGTGGCTTTAGTGTTGATGTGGGGTTGTACAGCAGGGGGCAGTAGACGGTCACACCGTGTGTCTTTCTGAACGGTGAGAGGCTCAAAATCAGTCTTTATTATGCAAGACTGATGCATATCTAGGGACTGTATGAATACGCTTGTCACGGTTGAGAGATCAGATGTCAGTAATAAACAGGTGAAGTATTAGACTTACCTGCTGCATGAACAGTTCACACCACCCATAAACGAGCAGTTATTGGTTAATCTTCCCACAATGACACTGAATGTGTGAATGCGTTCACTGGCACTGCATGTTGATTTAGATGCATATTATGTTGCTCTGCAGAGTCATACAGACTTCCAGAAAGTAAAAGCAGACAGGGAGAGGTCAGCTGAAGTTGTGTTTCTCCAGACAGTACAAGCGTCTTCTCATTACAGACACAGACTGGGGAGAGTTTGGATTTGGTCTCGGCACCAGACGCTCCTTCTGTGATCTAATTGCCCACTGTTTTAAAGCCCCGCTAGGGTTTTGTTGTGTTGTTTTGAGCGCCGTGCTCGTTTCTGTATAGAGTGAACTCTGGAAAGCGCGAGAATTAGAGTCAGGAGGGGAATCACGCTGTCATTTATTCCCTCCGGCTTTTAAGGAACACGGCGTTCCTCCGGCAGATGGAAATTACACATGACCGTCTCCGCATCCAGATGCACAAAAAATAAATAAAAAGCATAGGTGCTCAACGTGGAGAAATCAAGCAAATGCTCGGGTCTGTGGTTTCATCAGCCCTTTGAAAAGAATAGGAGGCATGCGGCGTTCTCTGCGGAAATATACAGGAAGGAGGTAGAATTAAAACAGGTGCACGGGGCCTGCCAGCAATCAGATACACGGCCTGTCATTAACCTAGAAGTAATAGACCCTTCAGCTCGCGGAAAGCAGCCTCTTTTGATTGTTGGAAACTGGTAGGTGGAGAACAGCATCTCAATAACCAGGGAAGTTATAAAAACTCGGCATAATCGCGCCGTAAACGCCCCGGCAGAGTCAAGAGATGTAGTTAAATACGCAGGGAAAAAAATATGGCTTGGATTGGATTTCAGGAAAACGTTTATGCTTTCAGCTCATGCTTTTATCGAAAGCGGTTTCCAGATGGGGATATCCCAAGCATTTTATCACATAGCACAAAAAAAGATATTGAGAAAAATGTATGCGGTGTAATCCATACAATGAAAGTCAATGGGGTCCAAAGTAATCTAGTTGGCGCTTTTAGCAAAATTAGCTTCCAAATAGGAATATTAAGCAATTTATCATATATCACAGAAGATATGGCTGTTGAGTAGAACATTAAATAATTTAACCTTTTACACGCAGCACTGCTCATCCATGAAATTTCCAAAACAGTGGACCAATCAAAACACCCTGGAGGCCAAGGCCTGGTTTCACATTACTATTTAAAATGTATTTTATTTGCAAAAAATACTGGTTATTTTCTACTTTTGACATGGCAATATTCTTTTCTTTTTTAAACTGAAATTTGACTTTTTTTCATAAATGTCATCATTTCAAAAAAGCTTTGATTTCAGTTGTTCTAAATATACAACAAATAACCATAAACCAAGTATTCAAGAAATGCAGTCTTTCATTCATAACCCATCTTTAATGGTTGAGTATATTTACAGGACAAATCAGTAAATAAGGGCAAAAAATAAAAACGAATGAATAAAATAATCGTAATCGAAGTAAATTGTTTAATTAATGGTGGTTTTGGCTTTAGGTCATACAGTCCAGCCCGAATCCCAAGCAATTTATCATATATATATATAAGAAGGCATTTTGAAAAATATTGACGTGTTTATCACATTATAATGAAAGTCAATGGGGTCCAAAAGTTGGTTGGTTCCTAGTGTTTTAATATGTATATATATAGCTTGCTCTTTTATCAAAATCAACTTTCAAATGGGAATATCCTGAGCAGTTTATCACATATGACAAAAAATGGGTTCCCGAGTCATTCAGGTCCCAATGGTCTATGAAATGTTGAAGGTTAAACTGTGGCAAATACTAACATCAGGTTACTTTTACATTCATGCATTTGGTAGATGCTTTTATTAAATGCATTCACATGTGTTTTTCTTGGGAATTGAACCCATGACCTTGTATATAGTAAGCTTCTTAGTCTGCTTGTTTGAGCTGCAGGAAGGTTCAGTTCAGTGCGCTAAAGTCATGATAAAAATAACCCTGGAGATACTGAGTGGGCGGCTGACAGGATAATATCCCATGAGTCAGTACCCACAAAAGTTCACACTTTTCCCTGCATATTGAAATTCTTGATGCAAAACGTTGGGATGCTTTTCACTTGAGTAGCCCAGTCACTCGTTCCCGTGTCATTTCTCCTCATTGTCCGCCTCAAATCTCTCCTGCCTTTGAACATAATGTTTGCCAAAATTATTGCACGCCGGATATTGGATCCATGCCTTTGATCTAGCCATCTCGATAAAGTCGAATTGTTTGGATAAAATGAACACAGCAGCCTGCCGCGTCCAAGGTAGATGGTTTTTAAAGAGCGCCCCTTCTCCCTCCCATCACAGCCCTCAGCGTTGGGGAGATCTAATCGTAATCGATGAAAAGACTTGACAGAACCTGTTAATCTTTCTCACCAGGGCTCTAAAAGTTCCCACAAGATCAGCGGCAAGTCCGAGAATTGACTCTGATGGGTTTTGACACCCGGCTCGTTTTCTCGGCTCATCTTGGAAGGCGGAGAAAACCTTTTTTGGAACCTTTTTAGAGTTGGGTATTTACTTTGTTAGCTTGGGTCGATAACACTTTTTCTCCCCCCAAGTAGAGCGTAGACGTGTTTATCTGTTGCATAAGGCATTTTTCCGCCAAGTAAAATGTCTCTATTACCCGAAAGCTCACAAGATGTCCTGAGAAATCACACTTCATGACAGCCCCTGATTCCTTAAAGCGCAAAAAAAAGAGTGCTGGCTGTGCTTTTTATTTTTGGCTCGATCAAAAATGTGTAGGTAGTGGATGCCTGTCAGTCATTTTTGCATGTTCTGCATTGGCTGATTAGCTCAGGAGGGATACATTTTGAGAGGAAGCCAAGTCTCCAAGTGGTGAGTTTTTGTTTTTTTGTCTTTTTACACGTATATGCATCCTGCTCGTTAGCATTTTACAGTATATCTGTTACATAATTTCCTGTTGTTTACCAGTTTGATAATCTCCCATCATATAGGAACTTCTCATTAGTGTCCCATAATAAGCTCGTAATTGCAACGTTTAAGTCTTTTGATTTGCCAGTAACGTGCTACAATAGAGAATAATTACCCATTGGGGGTGTGTAGATGCAAAGAAACATTGCAACTGGTTATCAATTTTAAGTGCTACTTGTTGCTCTATACTAGTATGGGTAGTATGCAATTTACTCTAGGCCTATCGCTGGTTAACGGTTGGACGATGCGAATGCCGTCCTTGATTTTGAAGGACAGCTCTCCCACGCCTTTCGCTGAGTGTGATAATTGCGACTGAAATTATGTATGTATGTCAATGGTTTTAATATGCAAATGAGTTTCCATGAATGGCGCGCTCAAGAGGGAAATGGAGCTCTGACTGAATGGAGGGGAAAAAAAATGGAAATGGGCGCGTGACTAGCCATCTCATTCGTTAGCCAAGTCCCATTATTTATTTTAAATCTCGCCTTGCCACGTGGTCTTCGTAAGGTGCCACTGTCCATGAACTCAGATGTGGTTGAGAAGGACACTCAGATCAGATCTCGCTTCATTAGAACCCTTTAATAGAAGCTAAATTACATGTTTGTAGACGTAACAAAGTTATGTCTCCAGAAGAAAGTGCAGCTTAACTGTCAAGGTGACAAAATAAACCGGCGGTAATCAGGATGTAATCACGGCGCTAGTGGGCCTAAACAGACCTTCTGATTTGACCTTCACCCATTAGTAAGCATTCTGCAGGTCGAGTCTTGACATCCTATCTACGAGACACATCCCTGCCGACAAAATCAATCTCAAGGTGCAGTGCAAATGGTGATCCGCTGCATGAGCGCCTACCAGAAGCCATCAGGGCAGAAACCGTGTGACCTCAGGCCGTTTAATCGCTGCATGAATGCAGGATATTGCTTGTCTAAAGCCATTTTTCTGTGCGCCTTCATTCTTGTCGCTGGTTAACGGATAAGCATACCCATTTTCAAGCAGCTTTGTATTGTAACAATGTCTGTAGCAGATGAAAAAGAACTGTGTCCTTGTCGTCTTTCTCCTGCACACAGATATCAGTGTTTACTTGTCAGCAGATGTCTGTCGAATGCAAAAAAGCATAATTGGATCGACTTTTTGAGGAGAAACAGGATATGATGTTGCCAAATAATAAGTTTTTACATCGATCTGTTTTGCCGCATGTGTCATCATTATCTTCATTTGGCTATTGTAAGAGTCATTACACTGCAGGGCTGTGACACCATCAGAGATTTGCTGGATCTCGGGTGACAAAATCACTGCTCGAATTGATAGTTTTCACGTGACAACACACCCATAAAGGAACGCCCCCCTGGTGGGCAAAACAAAGCTTTGCTCCACTGACCGCCAGTCATTATTATGCAGTTTGCATTAAGTAGTAATGTAGTAAAATGCAGACATTAAAAGGTGAAATTCAGTAAACACATTATTGATTATGTATATTTTGTACAGGCAAGCAGATGAAGCCAGAATATAAATGCAATGCGCAAAGTTTCACGTTAAGTGATTTCCCATAGAAAACCATTATAAGGAAAACACTGAACCATTAAAATCATATTCCGGCCTCATCTGCTTTCCTATGTAAACTACGCATCGTTAATACACAGATTACTGAATTTTTATAATGAAATATTACGGCACTTTTCACCGATGGAAAATTGACAGGCTTTTGCTGCAGTACTATGGATGTTTTGCCCTCCAGGACTTCGAACCGGTCACATGACTGAAAACTATGGATTGTATTATGCACCAGTCTTAAAGGAATAGTTGACCCAAAAATAAAAAATTATGTCATCATGTTCTCACCCTCAAGAAATTCCAAACCTGTATGAATTTCTTTGCTCTGCCGAACACAAAGGAAGATATTTTGAAGAAAGTTTGTAACCAGGCTGTTTTGGGTCACCATTGACTTCAAGATATACAATGGTAGTCAATAGTGACCAAAACAGCTATTTTCAAAATATCTTCCTTTGTGTTCGGCAGAACAAAGAAATTCATACAGTTTTGGAACTACTTAAGAGTAATTAAATAATGGCAGAATATACATTTTGGGGTGAACCATTCCTTTAAGTTAGGTTAGCTCGTCTTTCAAAGTAACCAGTGCCCAGAAAGGCCTTACTAGAAACCAGCTAAATGCTGTAAACTGTTTTTCTTTGGCAGGGATTTTACACAGGCTCCCCGATTTCAAGTTCTGATGTAACTAGCGCATGCAGATATAAAAAGATCTGGCAAAGGACCTGCATTCAGCGTGTCAAGCAAATTGGAAGCAATTGACGACAGCGACCTTGTGTTGTTTACTACTTTCGTTTAACTCTCAATCTCGAGATCACGACTTCGACAGGTTGTCTGCGTCCTACGGAGAACCTGTCTTTTGAATGATTCATTAGTGTTTTGAAGAAACGAACGCCAAAGTTAAATCAAGCCCTTGATTAGCTGTTCTGAACATCTGTTTCGTTCGAACTTGATTTCCTCTGTTTTCAAATGAACGCTTCGCCTTTGACGACTCCGTGTGCGATTCCGAAACCCCATTGTTTCGCCGTAATGTGCTCTGTGTGCGTGCAGTTGTTTCTTTTTTGTGGTGCGAATATTACATTAGCGATGCTAATTTGTTCCCCTCACACGTTTTGGTAAACAAACAGGACTAAATACACCCGGCTCCTGTGCTTGACGGTGACGTCACTTCGGAAGAAGTAACTTAATCTAATATCAAACTTCAGAGGGAAGGTAATTAGCGTCTTCCCTCATCAACTGAATGATTACAGGCCTAATACGCGACGGTGTCATGAAAAGCGCCGCCTCCCTTCGCACTCGGCAAACATCAGCTCTGTTTTTACAGTAATTATGCAGATGAGATGCTAGTTACAGCAGGTTGTGCGGTGAAGGCCCCTCAGAGAGATCAAAAGGTTGTGTGTTTTATATTTCCGCGGGCCATGAATATTCACGTCTGACACTGAGAGGTGGGGGTGGTTGAGGAGGAATGGAAAGCAGTCAAAGGTCGTTAAAGCTTTGGAACCAGTTTAATTTTTTGACGGGCTACAATTAAATTCCCAAATTGATTTGCAGGGAACAAAAGCCAGGTATTTTCTGATGAGGTCCCTCAGGTGTTTGTTTAAAGGTGAGCTTGAGGTTAATTTTGTGGTCTGATGTGCTTAACTGTACTGACCAGGGTATGGAAAACCTGCAAGTGTAAGGGAATTTTAAAAGTCGCTGCAATTTCAAGGTACTAGGGAGCACAGAAAACCAATTCTCCCATTGAGATGTGTTGGGATCTCAGGATGTTTTTGACATTTGTACGTTGACATTTAATCGCAACCACTTGAACTTTCAGAAACCGGTCTACTTCCCGTATTTCGGTGTAGAGCAAGACATTTTAAAGAGGTTTATTTGATTTGATGAAGCATTGTGATCAAGCAGAAATCTCTGCCAACCGTCACATAATGCAATTAATATTCATTATCTGAGCCACATCTGGCACACAGTTTGTGCGCTGAACAAACTTCCTGAGGACATGAGATGTGAGCAATGGATGAGAAGAAAAGAAGCACTTTTTTTGTTAATTCACAGAGTTTTAGGTCTGATCATTGAACTTAGCGTTTAAGCTTTCAAATAGTGTCTCGCATGAATGTCAACTAGGCATTTAAAACCATGTCGTGCTTCTGAAGAGAGGCTGATGAGATTCGTAATGTCTTCCTCCCACTTTTCTCATTGTTCCGACACCCCTGATGCCAAGACCTGGTACCTGACAGGGCATACAAATGAAAAGCATCCCTAGCGATCTCCGAAAAGGGATTTTGAAACGTTCTGAGCCTCTACGACCATGGAAATGGAGACGTCAAGGAGATTCCTTGGTCGCTGTTTTTATCACTGAATCTTAATGCTGTACTTCAGAACAGCTGGAACGGCTGATTGCGACTTCATTTAGTTCTCATTTAGTTTCTCATTCCAAATGACACATGGAAGACGACTGCCAGTGATTTGAGTCCAAATGTGTCGTCTTTAGCGTATACTCCTAAAAAAATGTATATTTGCAATGATGCCATAGAAGAATAATTTAGGGTTTCCAAAAACCTTGCGGTGAACAATTCTTAAAAGAAGCATTTTTCTTAGTTTAGTGTTTTTTCTATTATAAAGATTCCTTGGACGTTAAAGGTTCTCCACTGAACCATAGATGCCAAAAGAGCCTTTTTGTTTGATTGTAATATGTTGCATTCAGTTTATGTTCAACTGCTCTTGTTTAATGAATGAGGCTCTTTGGGATGTTTTCGTGCATTATTTATGTTAGTTGCTTTGAAATCCTGATATAAGTGCGCTTTGACCCTTCAAGTTATATTATGGGGTGATACAGTGCAAATGAGATGGTAAGGACTATTTGCATTCAAGTATGTTTGATGATTAATTAAAGAAACTTCTGGGAGGATGTCACTGACCTTTCTTTATTTACATCTTGAGCACCTTTCATTCTAATCGTTATATATTATTTTCTTAGATTAAAATGCCTTGTATACTGCGTTGTGCATCCTTGGTGTCCTTTTGTAGACTGCTGATTGACTGAAATGTGCAATGGTCTGTTAGATTATTAGTTTCCACCACAGTTCATTGGACTGCGCATGTATCTGTGTTTTTAGATGGACCTGAAATGGGTAAGACGGTGACAACAGAGGAAGAAGGTCATGACTACGACGAGGGTGATATTCCAGACTACAGCACGCTAAAACTTGCCAACCAATCAGCTCAGCTCTTCTCCAGCACTTCTGATGGTACGTCTCAATATATTCACATTCATTTCCATCCTCCACACACTGGGTCTTAATTACTAATAATTGCATTAAATTATTTATTATAATTTAAAATGCATATATAACTCTGAAGAACATATTTTCTGAAATATAGATCTTGAGAGCAAGCAAAACATGTGTAATTCACGCACATGTTTGTGTTGGTGCAGAAATGTATAGTCTAGCGCCTTTCACACAGGCTAGATCGCCATTAAGTGATGTATTTTTGACATTTAAAATAAATGTTATTTATATTAAATGTCCCAATAAATTTTGTATTTTATTTGATTTTATTTGGTAAATTAAATATTTTATTTATTTGTGCTAATTGAGTGAACAGCAATAAAGATCACGCAACAGAGGCGTGCTGCATGCCCAAGGTTTAAGAAAAAATCTAGATTTTAAAGCCTTTCGTCAGTCTCAACAAATATATGTTACTCTCTGATTTCATGAGTTTATAGGAGCTCAATAATGGCCAAATAATTTTGAGGTAAAATCTGAAAAATAATAGCCCTAATTTTTAAGTATACATAATAATCCACGCTTTTTTCCAGTGTATATACGTTTACAGGAGTCTTTTGCTGTCAGTTTGTTGCAAAAACACTCCATCAGAATTGAAAACCGTGGGTAAAAAAACAAAGAAACTATTGAACTGTGTGCTAATCCCTAGCGTACATGCTTAGTAAATAAGATCCACTGTTTGTGACTCATTTTATTTTGGCAACACGAAATTGATTAGATCTCAAAAAGTCAAAAGTTCTGCAAGCACTTGAGTTTTGAGAAAGTAAATAGCATCAGTTTTGACTTTAAAACGCCTTTTTAAAGTGCCAATGACAGGCACGTCTTGTGTAAAGCGATCCCAGCTAATTAGTCATTAGTGGCTCCCCAGTCATTCAAAGGACTGCTTTTATTTGCTTTTGTTGTTTGTTTTTTGTTGTAGATGAAGAATTGCCACTGATTAAACACGGGGAGACAATCACGGACCGACGGAGCACGTTCCAGCCTCATTTAGCTGCGGTGGTGACTCCTAAACAGGTGTGAGTCATTACCCATGTTCCCTGGATCAGACTCCGTGCGCCAACTAAACCATTTCTCTTGCCAAAGATATCAGGCCCGTAGAATCTGTGTTTAATAACAGCTGTCATTATTTCTCATATCACCGCTTGACACTGTTTTTGAAACGCCGATCACTCCGGTCTCTAGTGCCCTCGGCGCACGCTCTCGTCTCTTTTTAACTTCTGGAGTTCACTGTCGAGTCCCTCCAGTGTTTCGGTGCAAACAGACACTTGACGTGCCACGGAAGCGCCGTCGCTCATCGTGCACAGCTGGATAGATGGCGTATGACTCACGCACACCTGCTCATGACGCGACGGCTCTTGACACATTATTACAGGCTGCATCTGAACCTCTCTTCCCCAAACTTCATTGTCTTCCACGTCCACCCTTGTGCGAGACAGTCGCCGCCGTTTTTATCGCAAACCGACTGCACAGGTGTCGGCATTGTGCGTCAGTCGCAACACGCTTGGTACTGCGAATGTTGCGCAACAGAAAAGCAGCCGTCTTGAATGACACTCTGCCCTAAAGTAAGACGTTGACATTTCCGCCCCTTGTTCATACATAAACCAATTTCCTTTGTGTGAATGACAGTTTGAAGCCGAACTCTGACTGTTTACGCGTTCAGCCTTCCGCCGGCTTTATATGAAAACAAATGCGTTTGTGAAGCACAC
This sequence comes from Enteromius argenteus, assembly GCA_032357425.1. Lineage (NCBI taxonomy): Eukaryota > Metazoa > Chordata > Actinopteri > Cypriniformes > Cyprinidae > Enteromius > Enteromius argenteus. The sequence continues at coordinate 898,221 of JAUCMR010000056.1, forward strand.
AGTGGGTTTATGAACCCATACAGCTGGTGTTTTTAAGTGCTTGGAGTGTTTATTGAACTGTTAAATAGAGGTAGATGTGTTTACATTTTGGCTACTTTGTATTTCTGGGTGGTTGCTAGGGTCTATGCAGTTACTAGGGCATTATGGGTGGTTTTTAGTAAGTTGCTATGCAGTTACTGGGGTGTTGTTTTTTTGTTTGTTTTTTGCATGTTGCTATGCAGTTGCTAGGGCGTTATAAGTGTTTTTTGTTTTTTTTTAGTAAGTTATGTAAAAGTTATGATTTGTCCACACCCCCCTAAAATTTATTTACCGTTTAAGAAAAATGATCCCCTGGCTATGAATGCCTTGTTTTCTTGTTTAGAAGAAGTTAAATCTTGGCTATCCCAAAATTTCTTATCTTTAAACGAAGAGAAGACTGAGGTGATAGTCTTCGGCCCTTCTGAACATAAGAAGGCCCCAGAATTTGACCTGGGACCTCTATCTGCCTTCAGGTCTTCACAGGTTCGGAATTTGGGTGTCCTGTTAGATGACTCATTAAAACTGGACAAACAAGTCTCAGCCGTGATCGGATCTAGCTTTTATCAGCTCCGCACGCTTGCAAAAATTAAACCTTATCTCACTGACAAGACCCTGGAGATGGCCGTTCATGCGTTTATCACATCCCGCCTCGATTATTGCAACTCTCTTTATTATGGCATCTCCAAATCCCAAATTGCCCG
>JAUCMR010000056.1:899039-923500 GCA_032357425.1 Enteromius argenteus
GGCTGTGCACAGAGACTAGAAAGTGAGGCAATTCTACCTCTGCAAGAACAGTCTGGTGCTTCTGACTCACAACCTTTCAGTAAGTTGTGTTTTCTTATTAAAAGAAGCTGCTACTTACTATTCAAACGTGATGTTTACGAGGCGTGATGCAACACGACGTGTAAAAGGACAGAACTAAGTCATGATAATCAGTAATTATGTCTCCACTGGATCAACAAATACATGGTTTGTAATGTGTTTTATTGTTTTGGTGTCATGGCGCCGGGACGTGGTAACATGTTATGGTAAGGGGCGTAACATTTCTGTCACATGCTTGAGGTATTCAGCCAATCACAGTGCACTAGATAGCGGGCCAATCAGAGCACACCTCGCTTTTTTAGAATGATGAGATTTGTACAAATCGACCCGTTTCAGGAAGGCTGGCAGAAACAATAATGTACAGTATGTGTAAAATAATGTTTTGGTGTTTTTTTTACCTTAAACTGCATAAACATTGCATTACACCAAATACACAAAATAATGTTATTTTTAGCAACATCATATGACCCATTTAAAGGTGCTTTTTGCATTAAAAAGTGAATTTAAAAACTAGTTTAATAATCACTCCCTTAGTGCTGCTTACCTGGGCAAGTATTTTTTAACAAATACTCAAACTTTTCTGCTTTCTTCATTTGAGCATTTAGATCACAAAACAATAATTGTTTTTTACTGCCTAACACTTTTTCACACTGTGAGTAAATCAGACAGTGAATAACTTATTGTTCCTATTTAAAATGAAGATGGAACATGTCCCTTAAACTTCTTGAAAATCTCTTTTTGCTGAATGGAGTGGCATGAGGCATAATTATGTCTCAGTATCAAGTTAATCTGTCACACTGTATTTCATTCACATTGTAAGTGTGAATCTTGTTCTTTTCTTTAATGCCGCGTCTTTATGCGCAGGTGTGTTTAAAGCATTTGCAGTTACCAACCTGAGATGATTTTCAGTATAATACAGCTAATGCAAATGAGAAGCTTTATAAAAACTCGTTTGAAATCCCCCAGACAAGTGAGGAATTAAATTACAGTTCTTTGGTTAAATTAGATGGTACATGATGTTTCAGACAGACCGAGTGCTTGATTAACGTCATCTGCTGTAGATGTTTACTCTTTATAATCCATTCTGATGAAAGTGCCTTAATATAATTTTTCTTTCTTTTCTTAATTTTTTTTTTATTTCCTCTTTGTCTTTTTCTGATTAGCTTTTTCCATTATCTTTGGCTCTCAGGGCTCCAAAATGGATATTGTTATTCATGTGGCTAGCTTTAAAATTAGCTTCATCTGTGCCATAACTTTACTAAAGTCTGGAAAACACCACACAACTTTTGCACCAATTTACAGTCTGGGCAAGTCAGAGCCAGTCTGTAGATATGAGTTTACAGATTTAATTTAAAATCTTAGTGTATTATGAGCAGAAACTTATATTGTTAGCATCAGACTCTGTTTCTATCCAATCCAATTCATAAACATTATTGATTTGTTTTAGTTTGTCATGTGTTTCTGCATGAGTTTGTTGTGTTGGGAACAAAATCAATTCTGGAAGTGCGTGATCCTCAGTCATTTAGTGTATGATGCCCAGTTTTTCCTCTGTAACTAAAAAAACATCAGCTGTTGTTGCTGGAATTCGATCGTAAAAAATATGGTAACGACATTTTAAGTTTTACAGTTTCAAGTTACATTTACAGTTAAATACCGTAATTTCATTAACTGATATAATGTTAATATACCAACCTATTAAAGTACTGAAATTTGTTTTGTATCTTTGAAATACACTGATAAGCACCAAATGCAGGCGGGGATGAGAAAATCACATGATGAACCAAAGCCCATCACAAGCAGCTTTTACATAGTAACATACATAGAAGGAGATCAGTGTCATTCACACAAACACTAAACGCCATCATGGTGACTCATTAAACTGAAATATGTAATAAACATTAATTTAACAACATTACATGTAACACACAACCCTAATAAACAACTGATAAGAAAAAGTACGAAGAAACATAGTTATTTCAAAGAAAAAACATGTTTAATACTAAAATGCAGCTTGATTTAAGGCTATCTAAAGTACTATATAAATAAAAGTGATGTGACATGGACAACCTAAACTAAATCTAGAGTCCAGAAGATCCCTCTTTTCATATAAGCCATATAGACTCTTGGTTAACAATCCACAATGTTATGGTGCATTGCACCTGCAGCGCTATACAGACGCCCTGAAGCGGACTGAACAACCTTATCAGTCCGAAATTAGCTAGACAAGCTTGATATAAAATCAATGGATATGTTTAGTTCAGGCGAACAGCTGAGAGGCTCTGTCTGTGTGCATTAGACGCACTCTTCGAATTGTTCCATACAAACAAGGCCACGAGAAAGAAGCTTTCGCAGGCATATCTCTTAGTCACTTTGTAGTTCTATTGGGATTTCAGAGGCCATTTTGATGCTTTTTGATCTTTGATACTGTGTTATCAGCAGGAACTTCAAAGTTTGTCCGTGCTCTAATTTTCATAAAAGGTTAGTGTTGACAGAAGTTTGTAAATGAGTTTGTCTATGAACCCAAGATGCCATACTCTGGAGGGAACACGCACCTGTTTGTGTTCAGCGTCTTCGCGAGCTATAGATCTCAAAACATTTAATTAGATTTCCGCTACGCACAAAGACGTCTCCACAATAGCCCGACACAAAACCCAAAGCAGCCTCCGAGGAAATATCAACGGGCTTTTTGCGTTTTAGAGGATGTCGCTTTGTGTTTCCTGCTATTTGCTTTAGATCAGCGCTGATAAAAAGGCAACATTTGCACACAGCATTCAAAAGATATCTCATTAGCCTCAACCCGACACAGGTGTTCACGAGGAGAGTATTAGCCGGAGAGAAAACAGATGAATCGCACTGATAGGGGCTCCAATTCGTGACGACTCTTTCTTTAGGGGAGTGCGCCGCCGTACATATTCATTAGTATTGAGCTCGCTGTTTTTCTGTACTCCTGAATGAAATCACCGTCCTTTGGCTTCAATAAGGTCCAACTCTGCAGTGCGAGCAAGCACTCCGGACCTATTTTTGACTCTCTTTCTTGGTAAATAATGGAGGGACACTCAGCGCAAATAGGCTGAAACCCATTTTGATGGACAGAAACAACTGGCAGAGTCCTTCCTGAGGGTCTTACGGCAATATTTGAAGTCCTTGGTGCTGTGTACAAAACAGATTTACACTTAATATCTGCTGGCTCTCGTCCAGCTGGTTCTTTTAGCGAAGCCAGATATTGCCTGTAAATCCATGAAAAGCCACTGTAAATGTGAGCGAGTGCGTTTGCATCAGGGCTACGCCATTTTTTCTGTAAGCACCTAAACCTGTCCGTCCCTGGCGATTTCTAAGCAAAGTTATTGACATGCGCTGCTTATGGTGAATTAAATATAATTCTCTTTCTCTGCTGAACTCACGGTTGGGTGTACTGTTAGCTCGGGGAGCGTTTTGTAAAACAAAGACCAGGTTCGGCTTAATAACACCCAGCAATATTCCAGTTTCCGGTTCACGCTGTATGGCTAAAATCAACCAATCGGAGAAGAAAGGTTTGTGCACAAAACTAAAAATGCGTATCGTAATTCCCCAGACAGAGACGTAGAATTGGTCACACAAGGGTTATCCATGTATATTTATTGAAAGGAGAAGATTTGCCTTTATGTGACTCCTTGGCTGTAAAACATTTTGTTACAGTGTCCTGCTTTAAATTATACTGTTTTCATCAGAATAGACTACTTCAAACGAAGTTGGAAAATATTAGACTTTTTTTTAGCAAACATGACTTTGAAAGATTGTATTTAACTATTTTTTTATTAGTTTGTTGGTAAACATAAACTTGTTAAATTATTTTATACAATTCACTGAAGTATCACTATTAAGACGTTTAATGTTCCTTGCGTTTGCCGTGAATATAGCCTTTAATACGGCAAATATTGCAATTTTGATGAACATTTCCTGCAATCAATCTTTTTCCTTCCATGTTTTTCTAATATATTAAGTATCTTGATTTTTGGACCAATCAGATTTCACTGTGGGCGGGGCCTCTCGGCACAAGGCTGAAATAATACGAAACCAAATTGTAAGCCAGTATAGTGTGTAAAAAATAAGGTAACAACCTTTTATTTACTTATTGCAACTATTGCAACAACTGTTTCAGTTTCAGTGAATGAATGTATTATTTATCTTGCACAAACCAGGCTAACATTTGTACGTGACTCTAGGTTGTGAGTTTTAGGTTGCTGTATTTAAATACATATTTCATAGTCATGCCATATGCTCAGATTCAGCCACGAGTTGTTTACGGCCGAACCTGTCGTGGCAGGAATTGGTCTGCGTCGCAGTAATAATAAGTTGCGCTTCAAGTCTGCTCGTGTCCTTTGAAACAGTGTTTTATTAGCGTCAATATGTTTCGCGCACACCCATCTAACACATAAGTCCTCCAGATGGTTTTTACACCACCCTGCAGTCCTTTAAAGACGAGCGGGGACTGAGAAATAAGCCTGTGCTGTGTTCATGTGTTGCATCACTGTGAAATGTTCTCTTTCCAGCAGTTTTAGTTATTGGCATATTTTTTTGCAGATATGCTGCAACAGTATCTGGTTTGGTGTGCTCATGTTTTGTTTTTATTTATTTGCAGGTTCAAATGGTTCTGAATCATTTATACGAAAACAAGAAGATCGCAAGTGCCACTCACAATATCTATGCATACAGGTATTTCAGTTTTTACATTGTGTTGCAGTAGTTAGGAAAACAGTAATTGTTATATATTTTGTCTTTTTCACATATTTATGAAAATTTACGGACACCGTTTGGAACGGTAATTGCACGTAATTTTGTTTTATTTCTACCATAGATGTGCATTTTGTAGATCATACGTCATATTTAATTGAAAATAATCTCTCATTGAGTTGCATTAGCAAATGCTCATTGCAGTATTAGCATACTGATAGAAAAGGTATTAAAGTGTATATTTTATAATTTTTTTACGTTTAAAACAAGCAAAAAAATAACATTTACAGTGTACTAAGAAACATAAACTTAATTCAGTATTTATCTATAAGTACATGTGTCTTATTCTAAGGATTTTGAGATAGTTATTATCACTAAAAACGTCCTTAAAACAAGTTCAGTTTACATCAGATTTACAGATATTATACATTTATTAATGCTTTGAAGCAGATTTTGTTGTACTTTTATTTAAATTTTAGCTAAATTGTTTTGTTGTGTATCTTTTAGTTGTTTTTTTTAAATTTTGTATTGTTTTTATGACTTTTAGTCTGTTATTTCAGTACCTCAACTGCTTTGCAACAGCCTTTTTTATATTTGATTTTATTCCAGCTTTTAAGTAATTAAAATGTTGTTCTTTTTTGTTGACTTTAATAGCACTGTTCTACATTCAGCAATTGCTGTGGGAAGTTTCTTTTTTTAATATGTTATTAGATTTCAGCCCGTATTTCAATTATTCATGAATTTAGGTTTCTGCACTGACATGAAGACTGTAGCGTGATGTGTGTGTTGAAGCGAGCGCTGCAGCGGGGTTTCTTCAGGACATGATCAGTGACATACAGTAGGGGTGGAGTGGCTGAGATTAAACCGCAGGTGATATTGACATTCAGCATGTTCCTGCAGCCCCTGACGAATGAACACAACCCCCACAGCCACACAAACCTCAGAAGAAAGCTGCTGTCTGCATTAGAATTTATTAGATCAGTTATGATTACTTATTGATCGCTGTCAGTCATTACGGTGGACTTTATTAATGACTTGACAAAACTTTGAACTGTGCACTTTGTGGTTTAGCAGCGACTGGCCTCTTCGTTCACACCAGACCCCCGAAGAAAGCGTTCAAACTCCCGTCTGTGACACACACGAGGAGCCATATGTGCTGAAATCTCTCTTGGCTGTGAGTGAAGTGACTGTCAACACTGTGCTCATCTGCTGCCAGCATCTGCTGCTGCCTTTCATTCCCAACAACTATTCCCCAAATGATGGACCTCGAGCGTTCAACACCCGAAAGCCCTCAGCGGGGCGTCCCGGTTTCCCACACTCCTCCCTGTGCAAGATATTACGCCTCAGCCAAATCCTCCTCCAATTTTGCTCTGAAATACACCCACGATGACAAAACCCCAGACACGGCGCAATGCGAGCGCTGCAGTTTTTGTAAAAGTGGCCCCTGAGGGTCCGCAGGGCAAAGAGCCGCGATTTGATGTTTTAAATCTACTTAACAGTGCCTTCATGTTTCCATCAGGATCTACTGTGAGGATAAAAACTCTTTCCTGCAGGACTGCGAGGACGACGGAGAAACGGCAGCGGGGGGCCGCCTGCTCCATCTTCTTCAGGTAAATGTCAGGTGATCATCTGAAATATTGGCTAGTGGATGTTATTCATGATCCGGTGATTTTCTTGTGTTTGGATCGTGGGGTTTTGTGTTTGTGTATTCTGTCCGCTGGGTACTTTTAGTGTTTTTCTTCTCTAGAATTTCTGAATGTTCATGCTGTTCTGAAACTCAAATAGTTGCATGAAGTGTCGAGTTGGAGGGACAAAAATATATATGTACATATATAAAATGGATAGTTGCTTTAATAAATTAGTGCTGTCAAACGATTAATCGAATTAATCACATCCAAAATGCATGTATATATTTAAGATGTTATGTTTAAATATTATATATGTATTATGTGTGTGTGTTTATATATACATAATAAAACTTTTATTTTGGGTGCAATTAATCATGATTAATCATTTGACATCACTAATATATATATATATATATATATATATATATATATATTACAATAATACTTTTGTTACAGTTATTAGATTCATTATATTTAACCTAATAATTGTTAATTAATTATTTACATTACCCTTTAACTAATAATTATAATTCTAATACTTATTATCTAATTAAATATTCATTCAATTCGCAAAATGATTTGCGAAAATTAAGTCCCGATGCTCGCTTAATCGAGTGATTCATCTTGCGCGATCTGATTGGATTCTTATATTGCTGCTGTCAAACGATTAATCGCATCCAAAATAAACATTTTTCTTTACATAATATATGTGTTTATGCTGTGCTTATTTATTATGTTTATGTTAAAACACACACGTACAGTATATATTTTGAAAGTGTTTACATGTAAATGCATTTATATATTTATTTTCTTATATTTGATATTGTATCTAAATATATTTAATATATAAACATAACATATTTTCATTTGACGGCACTCTTTTATATATAAATTGTCATTTTGCATTACTGAATCAACTAAATACATTAATTTATACCAGCAAAACTAATTTTAATAAATTAAAATAAATAAATTAAATAAGTTAATATTGTGCTCAATTTTAAACACTGCAAACACAAATCGGTCCAATCAAAGCTACAGCAGAACTGAATCCAAACAACACACAGCAGTGATTCATTAATAAAAGAATCCATGAGTGAGTCATGATTCAGGGATTCATTTATAAAGATTTTTGCTTAGTCTCTGAATGAAACAGCCATTCAGAATGAATCGGTTGCATGAATGATTCAATGACTCACTCATGAAGACAGTGACTTTTAGTTTCATATTTAGATAATTATTTCATTACTTAAAATAATTTCAAAATTGCTTAAAAAAATGCTTAATACCCATTTATTATAATTATTTGTCCCGTAATCATGTCAATCCAGCGCTTTACTCATCTAACACAATAATGACACAATCTTTTGTGATTTCTCAGCTCAAACTGATGTGTGATTAATTATATTTAAAGATTTCTAATAAGATTTTATTTAGAAAAAGCACAAGGCATCGTTGTTTTTAATCTGTAGTTTGAAGCATGTGTCAAACGTCGGTGGCACATTTGAGTTGTTGATATGTTGCTGGGATTATGATTCCTCCTCTCGTCCTGATCCCCATTCCTTTCTTGCAGTGTCAGATATTTGCACGCCAATGTGTCATTCATCTATAATCTTGGCTCTTATCTCCTGTTCTCTGATTAAAAGGCCTCGGAGCGCCAGCGTCAACACCCTCCGGTGTGAAATACGACATGACACTGTAATCTCTACCCACTTTCATTTAGACCCGACCAAAAAACCCATACAGCAGTTCTGTCAATAACCTCGTCGGGAAATAAGCCCACGGTCTGCCGCAACATTCCTTTAATTTATCAGGAAACGGAGCATCTGTGATGTTGTTTTTCAAATCATCTTCTCTCAAGCGTGATGTAGTTCGTTGGGTTAAAAGACTATCATGATTTATGAATTCTCGTGAGATGATGTACGCCTCCTCCTCAGTTTCGCCACACTGTCCAGTTACTCCACGAACAGAAACGTATATATTACTGCTGTCAAACTATTAATTGTGTATATATATATATATACATATATATATATAATTAAAATAATATGAATTAATAACAAAAGGTTTTGTTTACATAATATGTGTGTAGAAAAGGTATCTTGAAAATATTTATTTTATATATAAATATATTTAATAGATAAACAACATATTTCTCTTAAATATATATGTGTGTGTGTATGCATGTGTTTGTATTTATATGTACGTAATAATTATACACATCACATTATGTAAAGAAAAACTTATTTTGGATGTGATTAATTGCGATAAATCATTTGACAGCACTCTACTGTAAATCAAGTGATCCGCAATACGCGCTTTGAAGTCCCGACCTGAATCAAGTGATTCCTTATACATGATTCGATTGGAGTGCTTCAAAACAGTGAATCATTTTGTGTTTTTGTTTCACCCATCACTACATGCTTTTTAAAATCATTACAAGCGAAGTCGAAATTCAAAAATGAGTGTCTCTTTTGATCAGTTTTTTTGCTAGTGAATCACTTGAACTGAATGATTGACGTCACGAGTTTGAATCAGTCGGAGCAGTTCCAGCGTGAATGACTCATTGACTCATGACTCATACTGGCATACTACTGACATTAACTGAAAAAAGAAAAACAAGTATGATGTTTACAAATAAAGTATTAATTTTCCACTCCAAATATAACATCCAATGCAAATCTACAAATATATTCAGGTGAGTTAAACGGTTTACTGCTAACTAGTGAAACACAATAATATGAATATATAAATACAAGTAAGATGGAAACATTGTGAATTATGATGCAGTTTGTAGCTTAATTCACTATATTTGAAATAGTTTGAGCTGCAGTTCAATAGGAAATCAGTTGAAAGCACCCTGTCATTTCATACCATTGAAGTCAGTGGTCAATTTATCAATTCATTGGAGACAGTATTGTTTGCTGATTGCATTAGTTTTTTACTTTTATATACTTTTTTTTATTTTATTAACACAGATGGATTCATTTATGTGTGATTATAATATGTAACTCTTGGCTATGAGCTTAATGGATAAAAGTAGGGATGCACAATATTGAATTTTTGCCGATATGCCAATATTTTTCCAATACCGATACCGATATATATATCCTTTTATTTGGAAATATATCGGTATCTGAAAAATATCTGCAAAAATCCAATATCGTGCATCCCTACTTTTAACCATTTGATTGGTTTAAAAAATTAAAACATACATTGATGAATAAATCTAATTTACAAGTGTCATGTTTGTAATTTTGACTTCAATTACTGCTTTATTTAATCAGAAACACAGTCTAAATATTATTTGTGAAGGGTATTTAATTAGAAGCACATGTGAGTTAATGTATTCCTCTTATTGGCGAGACATATCGGCATGATTTTTCAAATCGGGCCGATGCCGATATTTAAATTTAAAGCCCATATCAGCTGATTCCGATATCAATCCAATAATAGTAAAATATAATAGCATCCCTAGTTAAAAGGATTTAATTCGGGGGTGGGAAACGCTAGAAGAAACTAGAGTACGGCCCCAAGTACACCGGCGAACACTAACAGCCGAGCTCATTTAGCCGATTGGAGTTTGTCCCACTATTTCCTGTTTTGCGAATCTGACGGCATGTTTTGAAAGAGAGACAACTATTAATAGAGGTGTGGCGTGTGCAGATGGCTGAGATTTCCCTCCCCTCCGGCTTCATCCCCGCCGCGCTTCAAGGGAAAAAACACGGCACGCCAGCACTGTAAAGAGCTGTCATTCTCCACAAAGAGCATATTTAGTCTATTTCCTCGCCTCTGAAGTGACTCCTTTCCCAAAACAGAGACTGACAGGCTGCACGGAAACGTTTGTGAATCAGTGACGCGTCATCCGATGTTTTACTGTTTAAACGCATTCATAAAAAGCACTGCTTTCAGCTAATTGGCATTAAGAAGCTGTGTATTTGCTTACATGCAACAGGTTCCCCAGCTAAAGCCAGGATTAGACTCGTGCCAAACACTGTTGGTTCACGTTTAGATGAGAAATGTCACTCTGGAGGGGTTTTGTGAGCAGCGCGCCGGCAACATTATAATCCTGCGACAAACAGCAGCCGGAGTTTGCCTCAGAAATATTGAAATGTGTTTTCGTTGGCGTGTGTGCAGATCCTGGACGTGCGTAACGTGCTGGTGGTGGTCTCCCGGTGGTACGGAGGGATCCTGCTGGGCCCCGACCGCTTCAAACACATCAACAACTGCGCCAGGAACATCCTCATTCAGGAGGGTTACACCGACACTTCAGTAAGAATCACAACAAACACGCTGCTTCCCCAACACTGTTTATGAATAATGCAGGTTAAAGGCTTGTGACCTGTGCGTTTCATCATCCTTGTCAAATGTTTGTCCTGCTTTTCTCCTGCTGATGTGGACAGAATGCTTATATTTCAATATAGCTTTTTATATGTGTATATTTGGATATGTATTACATGTATCTAAAGATGATGTTATATGTATAATAGACAGAAAAGGGTTTAAGCATAAAATAAGATTATTTAATTAAATAAGATTAAGATTGCTTTAAATGTAAAATATGTAAATGTTTTCTGTTCTGTTCAAATTTGTCAGTAAGATTTTTTTTTTACTCTTAAAACACAATAAAATTTAATATGCTCCCTTATTCTTTTATATATTTTAATATGTACAAGTCAGAATAAGCGTGTTTTTTTAGATAAATATAGTGTTACACTGAATGACAATGACAAATTGAATGACAAATTTTGACATTTTATTCTTCAAAAACTTATTTGAAACCTTAAAAGTAGAGACTTTACTTACATTTAATATGTTTTATATGGACATAAATTACTTTTGGGAATTTCTTTTGAAGCCGACATAACATCTTTGACCCATGTATGTGTGTACTTTATTATCAAATTATACATATACTTAATGTTTAATTTATTACATTTATATTTAAGTACGTAATACGTAAAATAAATATACTAAAAACATAATGTAAAAAAGAATCTTGCTTATGTGGACAGAATGCTTGCATACATTTGTGTTTTTATTTTAATATATATATATCCATTTTAAGTGTGTGTGTGTGTGTATATATATATATATATATATACACACACACACACATGAACGCTTTAACCTCTACAATGCATTTTTGCCTATTGCTACAAATATACTCTTGCTACTTATGACTGATTTTTTTGGGGTCCAGGTTCACACACACACACACACACACACACACACACACACACATATACATACATATATTATGAAAGTAATTTGGTTCTTTTGATCAAATGGAAACAGTCCTCCAGCTCCTGCACAGGTCTCCTGCCGAGGCGTTTGTTTTGTTCTTCCTGAGATCCATCTCGCTGCCGTTGTCGAGCACTAAATGTTGACTGTTCCATTTTTTGGTTGCTTGTGTGAATGCGTACAGAGAGAAGCTCTCCTCTCGAGTGTCCGCCACTTACTCATCCCACAATCACAGTGATAAGGTCACACAAAAACAAGTTGTGAGGAGATTTGCCGGCATGCGCTTGACTTCTTCCCGAGGATTCATTTGTTTGTTGGTTTTCTTTCATTTCTGTGCAAATGAGGCCTCGTGCACAGCTGCGGGGCTGCTATGGTTACCCACATAATAGGGGCGCGTCGTCACATCGCACACGTACAATTACACGCATATGTGTGATGTGATTGTTTAAGATCTTGCAAGAATTCATTACAGAAAGCTGGAGTCGATTAAAGCAGCGTGTGTTTTTCATCCCAGCAGCGTTGTCCTCGTTCTCCGCCACTGAAGCCGTCACCATTCATGAGGCCCTCAGATCATAGTTTGTGACATGTTTTGAAATTGGTATCCATCGCGCCGCATGCCGTAACAGTGATTGGCGTTAAAAGCAGCTCCGCGGTGCACTTTTCTTCTTCCGCTTCTATTTTAAGCCAAGGTTTTCTGTAATGCCTTTGATAATGGACCGAATGAGTCTGTTTCCCAACTCAGCGGCCCCAAAAGTTGTTTACTTGAATATCTCGCACCACTCATTACGCAAACCTGCCTATTAAAGACTACTGGGTCTTTTAATTACTGTAATTTGAGCATTTTGCTAATTACGGTTTTATTTTGTTATGCCACTCCAGAACTATTATGCATTAAGTAGAAATAGAGCCAAACCTCTGACTTAAAACAGTAGCTACAGACAGAATGATTTTATTTGTACATTTATTTAAATGTATGTTTTAAATTATAATTACTGTATTCCTGTATAATTTAATTAGTATTTGTTTATATAAGTAATAATACTACAAATATTTCAATAAACGTGAATTTAAATATATAATGCAGTAATAATATTAATATTAAAATATTGTTTATGTATAACTGTAACAAGTTGTGTATTTATTTATGCACGTGTATGTGTATATATATATATATATATATATATATATATATATATATACACACATAATATTTATAATATTGTTTATAATATCTCACACAAGAGTCCAACCTTTTTAGAGACCACACTAATTACTGTGATTTGAGCATTCCACTAATTACCGTTTTATTTTGTTATGCCACTTTAGAACCATAACTCAACGTGAATAAACAGTCGAACCTCGGCTCAAATGCATTAGTCAAGAGATGAATGATCCATACGATGCTAACTGCGTTAAAACTCATTTAGAAACTCAAGATTCCTTCTCACTGCCATAATTTCCAGCCCATTTAGCATCGCATGCACATCGTAGTTCTTTATGTTCACGCATTGGCTTCAAGAAGAACTCTGTAATGCGTCTTGGTGATTCTTCATGAATTTGTCGTTTTAGCATGTCTCAGGCTCAGATGCATCACGCTGTTCTTTCAGGGTGAAGATGAATGTTGTGTTATCTTCGCAGTTTGAGCCGGCTGACTCATTGTGTTCACATTCTGTCCACTGCGGCTCAAGAGTAATTAACATACAATGCATAATAACGACCACTGCCACGCAGAGTAGCCGGAGCGCAAGCACGTCACGTGTGGAATAATAAAACCAGATTCCTTCCCAAACACTCATTTGGACACCATCGGGTCCCTAGAGACAGACTCTAAATAATAAAAACAGTCAGAGGAATTTTAACAAGCCTTCTACTCGACTGGTTAACATGACAGTGACATTATTTATGGCACGGTTGCTTTATATTGCATCAGGGAAGTATGCAATATTTGATAAAAAAGTCTTCTTGTAGCCTGATTGCTAAGGCATGGCGCTAGCGACGCAAAATTGGGTTTCAATTCCAGTTCTCAAATGTTCGCTTTGAATGCTCACAGGCAATTGTTCACAAGACTATGAAGGAGAGGAAATTGTTTATTTTCATGGACACCTTTACCTGTACGAAGGTTCTGTTTTCCCTTTGACCTGAAACGCACTCGTATTTGAGCGTCAGGAACTTCAGTTTGATGAAGTATCAAGAAAATATCATTATCTTCTGATTACGTTTATATATTATTTAATCAAACAGACGCTGACTTTGCATTCTTCAAACGTTCGCAGTACTAATCTCACATATACTTAATATCCACACACAGTTTTTTATGTGATGCCCATATGAGAAGATAAATTATGAAATATCAGATAATTTGCTTATAAAGAAGAGGGTACCAAAAATAAAATGGTGCAAAAATATTGTTCCGCATTGTAGTGTAGTTTAAGGGTTTAAAGGGTTAGTTCACCCGAAAACAAACATTTGCCTACCCCATGATTGATTACCCCATGTAAATTACTTTCTTCTTTCAGACAAATGCAGTCTGACTTGTGTGTATATATATATATATATGGGTGATTCTATAATTGCAGGTACATTTTGTGTCCCCACAAAAATAAAGTCATTATTTTTTCTACTTTTTTTCAAATGGTTATATTTTTTATTATTTTAATGTATGCATTTATTATCGATTTCTTCTTGTTTGCATTTGTCAGTGTATTTTTTCAATCATGTATCAATGTGCAATCAAAATATTTTATTAAAATATTTAATAATATTTTCTTTTGGCAACAGTTAATTCATTGTATTTATTAAAGCCCTAAATAGTTACTTACTTAATTCTACAACATTAAATTATTTTAAATAAATTTTTTTCTTAAAAAAATGTGTGTCCCCAAATCTCGCATCAACTCTGTTACCACACCATATTTTTCCTTTAAATTGGTGGAATTTTCTCTTACAATTGTGGAAGTTACAGGAAATGATGTCACTTTCACTCACTGATAAGATCTGAAGCTCTAAAAAGTATCTGTGCTCTTTCTGAGAAAATATTTTATACAAAAAAACTTCTTACGTCAACTCTGTTACCACAATATGAAAAGAAAACAGAATTTATTACTGATCTCACACTGGGTTTTTTAAAGCTCTTTTAATCATGTTTTCATTAGTGTCATGTTTCCTTAGCATTTATGCCAGCAAGTGAAGTTTTTGGAAAAAAATAAAATGTAAATTCTGTTACACTATTGTCTCCGTTGTAAGTCTACCTAGAGTTGATGGGGACACCAAATGTACCCGCAATTATAGAACGAGTCATATATATATATATATATATATATATATATATATATATGTCCTGGAGAGGTTTATAATGGCAGTAAATGGCTGTTAAGATTTTGAATACCAAAAAATGCATCCATCCATCATTACAAAGTGCTCCACACAGCTTTGGGGAATAATAAAGGCCTCTTGAAGTGAATGGATGCATTTGTGTATCGCTCACGAGAATGACGTTCCAGTGGATGACGCAAGCGAAGCGTTAGCTCTGGTGAGAATATGCTAGTCTCGCGAGAACCGAGTTCTGTGTACAGCAAAGGAAAACAAGTCCAGTTTTGGCTTATGCTGAAATCCTCTGACATTTTACTCTGCAAATCCTCTAATTCAGAATTCTTTGAATTCCGACGGAAGCTAGAGATTAAGAGATTACGGTTTATGAAGTTTTACATATGGATATTATTCGATTCACTTCAGAAGGCCTTTATTAACCACCCTGCGCCATGTGGAGTCATTTTCATGATAGATGGGCATACTCTTTTGGGGTTTTAAGATCTTCTCCCATTCACTGCCATTATAAAGCTTGGAAGAGCCAGGACATTTTTTTTTAATGCAACTCTGATTGTATTCGTCTGAAAGAATAAAGCCAAAAAACCTAGGATGGCTAGAGGGGGAGTAAATCATTCATACTACTTTTGTAGTTTTTGTCTCAAATTTCGAAAATTTATCTATAACCTGCCAATTTCAGGCCATTATTGACAGCACAGCTTAACACGGTTCTAATTAAATGCAGTATCTTACTGTAATTTAAGACTGAACAGATGTTTTTTGACAGTATTATAGATTTCTCTTTCTTCCAGCAGGAATATCTTCATTTCAGCTTTCCTTTTCACTGGTCTTATTACTTGTCTTTTAAGTTTTTCTTTTTGTTCTTCCCTTTCAGGAGGAAATGTCCAAACCTGGAGGCAAGAACAGAAGACCTAAAGGCAAGAAGGCAAAATGAAAAACCTCCCTAGAACGACGACAGACTGGCAACTACGAATGCTTAAGGATTCAGACAAATAAAATATTGTGATGAGGGTTAAACAACTTGAAAGTCATACCAAAAATGGTTTTGTTTATGGTTTAATGGTCTGTTGCTACGTATTATGTCACACTAAGTGCTTTGTCTTATGAATAAAGATTTTTTATGAATTACAATTTGATTTGCAAATGAGGGTTTGAGGCTAGCCTGAAGTCACACGGACAAACGAGTGCGAAACAGGTAATAAATACCCCTGACATTCATCAGTGACCTTTGATCCTTTTTCCGGTTTAATGATGCTCTAATAATGTAATTTGATAAAGCCTGACAAAAGCAATTTGAGCTTTTCAAGGAGCGTTGTACCAAAAACGTCCATTTAAGGAGACTTTACAGCAAATATCAGACGCTGAAAGTGCATGAGATTGTCATTCCTATGTCTGATGTCCCTTGCAGAGTCGCTCTCCAATATTGCGTTTTCGCTCACACTTAACCTTTTGAATATTGCATGCTATTTTTACCATTCAAACTTTTCAAGGCCAAAGTCCATCACCACCTGGTGAGTCTGCAGCGCTATGACTCGCATGCTAATTGTCCTTAATGAGCTCATGTGAGAATAACTTAATAGTTTTTGGCACATGATGTTCTAATAAGCAGATGCTAGGTCACGGGAGAAGCGTCTGAATACCAAGTTGGAATTGCAGGCACTTGCGCAACGGTTTGGTGGCGTGTCTCGGAAAGCAACTAGTTGGTTTGTGTGCTAGCGTCCCTGAATGATTTCAAGTCTTTGTTCAACCTGTGGAGCTCAGAACAGTTCACGGCCGGTGAATTCTTCTGTGGGAATGAGTCATCCAGAGAAGGTATTCGAGTGCTTTTTGACGTCTCGCCCTGGTTCCGCTCTTACTCTAATGCGCACACACATATCGTTGCCGTCTTCCTTCTTAAATACCTTTGGGTCTTTGACATTCTGGCCACTTTCCTGTCCGCAGCGCTAGCTGTAGTCTTCTCACTTTCATCCTCCCTGCATGCATCTATTCCCTTTTCTCTGGACTGTTTCATTCCTGCCTCTTAGTCTCTCTCCCTGTGTTCCCACTCTATTTCCTTTCAATGAATATTAACGCATCTTTTGACTGTCAGCACCTACCCTTTTAGATTCAATTGCTTGCTGTGACTCAAGGGGCATTGCTAAATGCTTTGGTGGTCTTTTGCTGTCTGATGTTTTTTATGTTTAAGGCTAAATCTGCCTCGCATGCAAAGCTGTTTGGCACCTCATCTTTGCCCTGAAAAATCTTTTATTTGGTCCACAGAATCATGGCAGCAAATGTGAAAACAATTTTTCATCAAGCTAAATTTTGGTTTAAATAATTGTAATGCCATATTTCGGCAGCCTAAACCATTGAGTTGACAGGTCAAAATTTGCTCAGGGCTTGTTGGACAGCTTATCTTTTCCCCCTGAGTAATGGACGTCTTTTATTTGGTCTACAGAATCATGGCCGCAAATGTGAAAAAAATTTGCTAAAGGACGAATCTCAGCTAATATAGTTTCTGGCAAGGAATCAAGCTTCTCTGCAAATAAAGGTGCTGTAATACATTTAATTGACTAAAACAACTTGCTAATTGTCCATTTGACTACCCAACAGTCCGGACAAAAAATGCTCAGGCGTCTCATCTGAATTGTACCCAACATATCCCTTTTATTTTGGGCGAGAGTATCTGATTCAGATTAGTGTAGATGGTAAAGAATTACGCTATATATGGATGAAAATATTTCACTTTCAATACACTTTTTAAAGTGGCAATAATAGATCTGTGGCTATGCTAATAGACAATTAAAGGTTTCTGCAGAAGAATTAAGCTGATTTTTGGTTCAAATAATTGTAATGGTGTATTTCGCCAGTTTAAACCATTATCTCCAACAAGCCAGCCATTGATTTGACTGGACAAAACTTGCTCAGGGCCTGTTGGGTAACTCATCTTTGCCCCGAGTAATGGACATCTTTTATTTGGTCTACAGAATCATGGCAGCAAATGTGAAAACTGTTTCCCCAAAGGATGACTTTCTAATATAGTTTCTGGAGAGGAATCAAGGTCCCTGCAAATAACTGCAGTGCACAGTACTTTTTAAGTTGGCCAGAGCGACATGCTAATTGTCTATTTGACCCCCCCATTAGCCTGAACAAAAGCCTGAACTGTAACAGATCTCTCTTATTTTGGACGACAGTATCACATTGGTGTAGAAGACATCTGGTGAGGAACTGTGCTATATATGGATAGAAATATCTCCCATTCAAGACAATACCATGCTCTGTTTAAAGTGACAAATAGATTTTTGTGATTCTCTAATTGGCAATTAGATGTCCAAACTGTTCTTGTAGAAAATATTTGTTATGATATTTAAGGATAACTGCGCCTTCGATCTCTGCAGAACAATCAAGCTAATCTTTGGTTCACAAAGTATAATTATATAGTTTCTTGTAAGAAATCAAGCTTCTTGGCAAATAACTGTATGGTAAAGAAAATGCAATGCTGTGCGTTGATTTTTAAAAATGAGTAAACCAACATGCTAATTGTGTATTTGACCACCCAACTGTCGAAACAATCTCATCTGAACTATAACTAGCAGATTCCTTTTACTCTGGGCCACAGAATCATGTTAGCGTTGATGACATCTGGTGAGGAATTGCGCTAAATTTGGATGGAAATAACTCACAATACATCAGACAATGCCATGATGTGCATTGGCACTATTTAAATTGTCAAAGCCAAATGTGTGATATGGAAATTGCCAATTTGATGGCGAAAAAGTTGTTGGAGTTTTATTGAGACATGCGAAGATTAATTTCTGCCAAATTATAGTTTTTTGTTGTTTGTTTCCTGCTTTCGTGCAGATAGTTGGACTGTACACTTGAACATGCAGTGCTGTTTTTTCGCCAGCCAAAAACATATCTCCAACATGCAAATTATTGATTTAACTATGCAAAACTTGCTCTAAGACAGTCTGGCTTCTTATCAATGCTCCAACTAACCAATGTCTCCACAATTCTTTCTACCACAGCAAAGGACAATTCTAAAACATACCACTAATGCCATGTCTGGAAAAATTCAAGCTAATCTTAAAGGGTTAGTTCACCCCAAAATAAAAATGCTGTCATTAATTACTCACCTTCATGTCGTTTCAAACCCATAAGACCTCCGTTCATCTTCAGAACACAAATTAAGATATTATTTTTAATGAAATCAGAGAGCTATCTGACCCTCCATAGACAGCAACACAACTGAAATGATCCAGAAAAATAATAAGAACACCGGTAAAACAGTCACATGTGACATCAGTGGCTCAACTTCAGTTTTGCAATGCTAGGAGAACACTTTTTTTAAACCAACCTAATTTACTCAACCGTTCTTCTACCTTGAGTTACGTCTTCTGCCATTTTAGAGAGCATGCTAATCGTCCATTTGATGCAACTCACCCTGAGAGTAAATGCAATATTGAACTTCACAACTTAACTTGACCAGATAATATCCCTCCAAACATAGACACCAAAAGAGAACTATTAGCATTGCATGAAAGTGGCTAATTTGCATGGTGGATAAGAAACCCTTTCCTTTTGTATCCTGGCTGACAACAGTATCAATGAATAATATTAATCGTGGGAGAAATCAAATCAGCACATTAGCTGTCCTCCATTGAGGCCTTGAGGAGCAAGAAGACCAGAACAGAATGGTAATTTATGTTGTTTTATCGTCTCAAGTGGGACTGGGAGATGGCCGTTGTTGTTTGTTCAAATAAGGGTCAGGCCTCTTCATCTCTGGAGATCAAACATCAGAAGGGTGCAGCCGAAAGCTTGCTTCATAAGAGTCTCTCCTGCTTCTTTAGAAGGTGATAGAGCAGATCCTTGTTGAAATGAGTTGTAGCTCTCACTCTGTGCCTTTGGAATAGCGGGAGTCTTCTTCCGCTGCAGAAGAACTTGATTGCACTTAGCTTCTTTCCATGTTATCTTCTTCAGGCACCTGCCTCTGTGTTTTTAGTCCAAATGCTTTAATGTTTGAAATCCCTGCTCGTTGGCAACATGAAATGTGGCAACCTGAAACAAGTCTATGAAGGCTTTAATCCTTTCAACTCGCTAGAGAAAAAGTAGCGGTATAGAATACAGAGTTGGGCATGGGTCTTGTGTTTAAATGAAAGCTTTTATTCTTTGGAATAACATGCACCAATCAAATAGCATCTGATTTGATCTTATGTTGACTTTAAACCAGTTGGACACTTGTGTCAGGTCAGAGAGATCTTCCGGGAATGAGATGTTTCACTGTGCTTTTACAGCATTTGTTTCACATTTTAACAGCACTTATGCTAATCGAATTGCTCCCCAGCCTCTCAAGTGACCCTCTTCGCAAGTGATTGGTATCACTATGGGGGCCTAGGCAAGAAATCCTGGGTTAGGAGCCCAGGGGTTAATTAGCACTTAATAATTAAAGTAGAACGACATATTTAAAAGGGTTTTAGACAGAATTTAACTGCACAACCGCTGGAACTAATGGAAGTTAAAGGAGCTGCACCATGCAGTGCTACTAAATTGGATTTCACAGATGCACCATTATTTCAGTATCAATGTCATGCACGTGTGTGTGAAACGCAGGGGTGAAGTGTCTGCTATCGTCTTGCTCTGGTGCACAGCTGAGAAAGAGCACACAGGGCTAAAGTCGGTCTTTTGTGTCAGTAGGGAAATGACTCACGCGGGAAAAGAAGACCACATCTCTGACAGCGAGTGTAATTAAGATTTTTTTAAACCTAGAACAGAGACTTTAGGAAGAGGAGGCGTTCTGTACATGGTGTGCAATTTAAAACTTAAAGTGCAATTAGGATGTTTATTTGTCATGCCTGTAACGTCATGTGCTCGGTTGATTGAGGCATTAACATTTTCTTTTTTTTCCCCTAAATGCTTGAATTTACAGTCTCTCTTTTTTTCCCTTCATGGCTCATAAAAGGCAACATAGTATATAATGTAGTTGAGGCACAGCCACTGCTTTGAAGAAAATAACCTGCCTGAGCTTTGCCTTGAGTGGATGGCTGGAGCTGCTGTCCATGGTTCTGAAACCACTGAAGAGTACAAGAGCACTGATATACTGGTCAAAAAATGTGAAAAGGAATCTTCTCCGAATTTCTGTCATCATTCAAAGCCAGTCCTGAAGAATGGGAAGGGGAATAGGTTCATAGGATTTTAGCATAACATTAACTAGATATTTTACAACACAGGAGTGCCTTACTTTAATCTGCAGGACACAGAAGAACATTTTTTGGAGACTGATAAGGTTCAAATGACATTGGACCCCATTAACAAAAACACTGAGACATTTCTTAAAATATCTTCTGTGTTGTGCAGAAAAAAGAAATAGTTGAACTTAAAAAATAGTAAATACACTAACTATTATTATCTTTGTTATTTTCTCTAACAAATGTCTAACAGAGTAAATAAAATACTTTCTTATTCCATGACTGGTTTTGTGGTCCAGGGGTACATTCTAGATAGATTTTTGAAAACAACTCATATGTTTATAACAACTGTTTAAGCAGAGAGAAAAATGATATCCTCTGCACTTGGATATTCTGCATATCATACTTCAACCAGGTCCTCACAAAGGTAAGTTGCAAAATGGACCACGTACATCTCTTGTCTGTCTGAGGAAAGCGCGCAATCCAACTGGAGGCGCGAGAGCGCAACAGTTGATGCGCGCGCGCGCACACGACGGGAACGTCGTAGAACAGAAACTCTGCGCCCAGTCTCAGCGCGAGGACTTGGAGTTCCCCTCAGAAAGGAGTCATCCCACGTCATGTATTTCTGGTGTTGCACTGGACGCTTCAAAGATGCGCGCACACCTCGGGCGTTTGGAGACTCCAACTGGATGCTTATTCCGCCGCGCGCTGAAGTTCTCGCGCCCCTAAAGGAATGAAAACTCTGCTGTCATCATCGTCAGCGGGAAAGGGTTCACATGATGACTTCAGACCTGTTGTTGGTTCTCCAAATGTCCTCGATCTGACAATGGTTAACTGCTTCAATTCATCCAGCTCCAACAGCTCGACCGTCAGCTCGGATGGGGCTCCGTTCCCAGGGTACACGATGGTCATTTTGGCGATCCTCATGATAACTCTGGTGGTCGTGGTGGTGGTCGGAAACGCGTTGGTTATTCTCGCGTTCGTCGTGGACAAGAGCCTCAGAAATCAATGCAATTACTTCTTCCTTAATTTGGCTATATCGGACTTCCTTGTTGGTATGTATAAACGTGTATTTTAAGCTCAAAATGCTTCATGTGCGCTTGTTTGTTGCATTGCAACTGTGCATGTGAATATAAGATATTACATCTCCTTAAAAAATGAGCTGCATGTCATCGAGCAATGGGAACCCCTTTGTTCTGCAGGATCAAAGCGTTCTGGAAATCCTATATACTGTACATCTGATGAGATCTGTGGCAAGATTGGTTGTGATAGACACCCGAATGGGAGTGCAGAGAAAAGTTTCATAAATTAGACTACACCTCACTCGATAAAACCCCTAAGTGTAGCTGATGAGTAATGCCGGATCGATCAAACAGACGCACTGGATGTGCAACAGAGTGATCGATGCTAATCCTGATATCTAGATTGAAGCGTGGCTGATCTGTCCATTTACTAACAGCAAATCAAATATGCACTACATGTTTTAAATTAAGTGTTTGACTGCACAATAATTACCTGAAATGCAAAAAATAATGCATAATATAATCAAGTTATCATTCATTGTTGATCATCTCAAAATAGTCAACAATGGCCAATATATTGGTCTGGTTTTTGTGCATTGCTTTCTCACTCAGTTTTGCAAGTCTGTATTAATTAGCATGGTCTGTTGCCAAATGATAAATGTAAATTCTTGTAGCTGCGCTCACTTTTAGAGTGTGATCCTGTTAATAGTCCTGATTACACAACTCACATTCCCTACTGCATTACTGCCTCTCAGGAAATGAATTCAGAGTGAATTATTACATAAACCATATTCCTCCGGTTTTGTCTGCTCTGACCTCATCTTGTAAACCAGGAAAGTGATTAGACCACTTCCAACAGCAACCACAACAAAAGTTGATTTCCTCCAAGGGATACAAAACCAGTAGGTCAAACCCCTCAAGTCCACAAAAAATGCTCCTGCATACTTATTTTCCCATTCAGACATTATTTGCATTGGTCTGATTTTCTTTTTGCTTGTGAATTTTGAGTAGATATAGTGTGAAATAAGTGTTTGTATTTGTGAATTATATGTGAACCTGGAACACAAAACCAGTCGCAACAGCCAACAACGCATTGTGTGGGATAATGATTTAAATGATTCATTAGTGATTTCTCTTTTATGCCAAAAATCCTTATTATATGAAGTAAAAATCATGTTCCATGAAGATATTTAGCAAGTTTCCTACTGTAAATATATCAAAACGTCATTTATGGTTAGTAATATGCATTGCTTAGAACTTCATTTGGACAACTTTAAAGGTGATTTTCTCAAAATTTTGGCTTTTTTGCACCCTCAGACTCCAGATTTCCAAATAGTGGTATCTCAGCCAAATATTGTACCATCCTAGCAGACCATACATCAACGGAAAGCTTATTTAGAATTAAAACACTGACCCTCATGACTGGTTTTGTGCTCCAGTGTCACATATCACCATTGTCCTAAAGCTAACCAGATTCATATTTCCCAATGTGCCAAACATTTTTATTATTTCCAGTAATTGAAAGCGAACGGGGATCAACGCTGTCAAGCTCAACTATTTTTTATCATTATCGGATTTATATGTATTAACAGGTCAGGTGACGCTTTTCTTGCTTCATGCACTACATGGACGAAGACTCAAATTTCCCAGTGAGCCTTACGTTTTATATCCTATTTTTAGACCACATTCTTGGCATTCTAGCCAAGCAGATTCTGATGTGGAAAAAGAAATGATTACACCCATTTATCTGCAGTACCAAGACACAGACCTTTACTTCTCTGCTGCTCTGTGGTGCGCTGGCACCATAAATTATTGGCTTGGATTAAGAGTGCATTAAGAGACGAGATCCTATCTGTGGTTCATTTCAAGATCCGCACGGCCTCTCTATTCACCAAGTGATATTGTTAAACAAAATTTCGGGAGGATCACGTTCGAATAATCAGCCACGGCTGGCTCCGCATTCCTTACCCAAATTACCCAATCAGATAATTTACTTCCGCTTTAAATAGGCCCGTTCTCCTACCTCCCGGCTTGCCCCCCCTGGACAGCAAGCCAGACACGCTATTATGATTATTACCATATTCGCATTATGAGGAAGTGTGAACTCGTGAAACCCTCTCTGCCTGCTTGAGTGTTTATTTGCGCCATTAATGCTCAGCCGATATAGTGCTTGGTGGAAGTTCTTTGAAAAAAAATAAATAATTGGTTTGAGAGATAAATGGATGTTTTGATAATAACATAGTTTCGGGTGAAGCGCTGGACGAATTACCCACAGCTGTTAGCAATCAGCT
>JAUCMR010000056.1:923600-935735 GCA_032357425.1 Enteromius argenteus
CGCCGTTCTCTCGGCCCGCTCCCCGGACAGCACGCCAAACCTGCAAACATTTTATGAGGAAGCGCGCACAACTGAAAAGGTGTCGCTCTACCTGAAAACGTGCCTATGTACAGTAGTTTAGATAAAGAGCCCAACAAAGTGCTGCTTTTTTCCCTCAAATGCCAGCCTGCTCAGAAGGTCTAAATAATAGAGCCATGGCTGTGTATTTGACAGTGTGATAGATGTGAAATATCAGCGTTCTTCAAGGACTAGGCAGTGAATGAGATTGCTGTTTTGTGTGCCTTTGTGAAAAAGCTTTCTCTTCATGCTTCTAGGTGCGGAAAAGCAAGAGAAAGAGGTAGAGAGCTCAGAACGCACTCGCCGTTCCCTTTGCAATTCGATGGCTTTTTGATAATGGCTCAGGTTTATCGTCACATTGTGAAGAGACTCCTTCGTGACATGGTCCATTGATTTTGTGCTCTATTATTTCCTTGCCAGAAGAAGCGTGTGGCCATTGATACCAGCCGAGGTCTGTATATAACAAAGTAAAATGTGATGTGTCTCTCTCTTTCCAGGGGCTTTTTGCATCCCAGTCTACATGCCCTATATCTTGACGGGCAGGTGGATGCTGGGCCGTGGACTGTGCAAGCTGTGGCTTGTAATGGACTACTTGTTGTGCACGGCTTCCGTTTTCAATATCGTCTTAATCAGCTACGATCGCTTCCTGTCTGTTACGCGAGCTGTAAGTATCAACATCCAATTAGTCTACTTAAGCTAACAGTTAGTAAATGTCAGTTCAAACCTGCATGTTATGTTTTCAGTGGAGCACAAAATGAGACATTTTATTGTACTGGCTGTGGTTGCCGGAATTCGACCGTAAAAATATGGTAACAACGTTTTAGGTTTTACGGTTCTAAGTTAAATACCGTTATTTCATTAACTGTTTTGCATCTTTGAAATACACTGATAACCACCAAATGCAGGCGGTGATGAGAAAGTCACATGATGAACGAAAGCACATCACAAGCAGCTTTTAAATATGAACATATATAGAAGAAGCTCAGTGTCATTCACACAAACACTAAACACCATCATGATGAGACTCCTCATGCAATAAACATTCATTTAACAACACTACATGTAACATACAACCCTAATAAACATAACTGATAAGAAAAAATTACAAAGAAAAATAGTTATTTCAAAGAAAAAACATCAAATTTGAAATACAATGCAGGGAATTCTGGAAATGTTAGTTTATGGTTTCTCCCTGTAAATTTTACAGGAATTTACCATTAGCCATTTCACAGGTTTTTACTGTTAAAATTATGGTAATTTTTTGAACTGTAGATTGGATTGAACTATTTTTATCAGGACTCTTGAGTGTTGCATTAAATTTATTAAATGTTGACATTTTTTTAGGTTTGTGTTATCTCAACACAATGCATTCTGGAGAATCCGTTCTTCCAACGACAAATTCATAGTAGTTTTTCGTCAAAAATAGACCAAAAATAAACCAACCTCTGCTCTCTAGCCACCTGCCTTATAGAAATATTTCTCAATCACAATCAGTTCCTGTTAGACAAAGTCTTGCCCCTTTTGTGTAAACATCTCATTTGTTTCAAAGAGAAATTTGCAGTGCATCATCTGAGACAAAACTTGTAAGCAATTGCAGTATTCAGTGTTTGCAACCCATTCTTTATCCATAATGTCAGAAACATTTAATGTTCTTCAAATATTCTGATTGTCTCCCACAAAAGCATGAAAAGCAAGTTTTCGCTCGGTGCCTCAGATGATGCACTGCAAATTTCCCTTTTGTCTGAAACAAATGAGTTGTTCACAAAACCCACAAGACGCTGGAGACAGTGTTATTGCAATCAGATGAATAATAAGCAAATGACTTGCTGCCCCGTCGACAGATCTTAGATAAGAGTGGCCCACCAGTCGGATGAAGCTCACATCCTCTGTGGATCCAGCACTCAACTGCACTATGGTCATGAATTTTTCAGTGCAATTTACTGCAAATATCTGCTATGTTAGTCACGGACGGCATCATCAATTTATATTCATACTTCATAGTGAGTCAACCTTAAGACCAGTGGGTTATTAAAAACCCAAACTTGAGTTCTGTTCCAAAACCAGTTGAGCTGCCTCGCTGTCTACATCCCAGCTGAGACAAACCTCATTAAAGGAATAGTTCACCCAAAAATTTAAATTTCTGTCATCATTTACCTTCAATTAATTCCAAACCTGTATTAATTTCTTTGTTCTACTGCACACAAAGAAAGATATTTTGAAAAAAAAAAAAAAAGTTTTGGTCCATAGTATTTTTTTCCTACATGGGTAGCTCACTAGAAGATGGGTTTTGTTTTATAATGAATGTAAATGGTACAGGAAGTACTTTTCCATCCTGTATTGCACTGCAGCGCTGTATTGTTGCATAAGTGTTTTTTAAGTGTCCTTTTCAGTTGTCTAGTGGCTTGACTGAATTCTGGTATATGACTGGCGTGTTACAGACATGCAGGCAGCTACCCAGTGATTCTGTGGGGCTGTAATGACTCCCGGGGAGTGACTATAACAAGGCTGCCCCCTCTCCTGACCTTTACATCCTGAGAGAGGCCTCTGATTAAACCACATGGCTAAAAGTCATGTCTAAAACAGGCACCTACTCACCAAAATGGCTACTGTAAGGAAACCACATATATGTGTCTCCGTGTCATGGCTTCCCAGGTAAAAAAACAAGTGGACTTCAATAACGTACTTAAAGTGCTCTATGGTCATGCACTAATTTTGTACTTAATATACTAAAAATACAGAGATAGTATGTTAAAAGCACATTTTAGTTTATATTCATGGTGTCTCAAATTAGCACAGTAGAGTACACTTAAGGAGTGCCAAAATTTTAATATTCAAAACAAAATTAGTGTGCGAAAATAGTGCACTTTAAGTACATTATGGAAGTGTACTTGTTCTTCACCTGGGTTAATTGGTGATCTGAACAGGGTTATCCAGGTAAAAATAAAGTATATTTGAATGCACTAAATAATACTTAAGTACTAGCAAGTACATTTGTAGCACATTCTCTTTTTTTGTGCTAAATAAAATAGTTACAGACTATCAATACACTAATTAAATGTATGCTTGTACTTCAGTAGTACTTCAATGCAGTTGAAATAAAGTATACTACTGAGGAGCTTTATTAGCATATTTCTTTTAAGTGTGCTCTAAATGCTTTAAAAAAATAGTTCAATCTTAAATTAGGCTTTTATATAGTAAGCGTAAGTTTAAACTAAACTGATCTAATAAAAATATATAATTAATGTAGTTATAAGTATGTTTTCCCAACTGTGTGTGTAAGTATACTTAATATAAATGCACGAATTAGCATTAATTGATTTTAGATACAGTACACCAAATATGCAGAAGTGTTTAATAACTGCATCTTTTTAAAATGTGCTATGAATGCTTTACATGAAATGTTAGTAAAAATTCAATTTAACAGCAAGTATACCTTTAGTATAAAGTACTTAAAGTGCTATATTTTCAATGTGGAAAAAGTGCTACTAATGACAATGATTGTACTATTTAAAGACACCATGAACTGCAGTCTGTAACATTTTGTTTTGCGTTCAAAATTGACTAAATTAATATAATAAGCGAGTATCTCATAAATCAATTTTCCAAACTGAATTCTGAACTCAATTCTGAATCACTACACTACACCTATAATAAGTTTAAGGGAATATTAACATAGTTACAATGCATTTTAACTATTTAATTAAAAAAATATGCGAGCAATACATTCTGCATATACAAATTTATTATAAATAATTCAAAACTCTATTACCTATGCATGATGATGAGTTTATTCAAAAGCATAGAGAAAGATGGGTTCAAGTGCACTACAAGCGGTAACTAAATACATTTTTAATACAGATATAGTACATTAAAAGTGCATTTTAGTTCATATGCATGGTGTCTCAAAATAGACATCTGTGTGTTCTTAAGATTAGCTTAAGAAGTACTACAGGATAACAAAATTGGTGTGTGAAAATATAGCACTTTCAGTACATTATGAAAAAGTATGCACTTTTTCGCCTGGGTTGAGGAGTTCAACCGAAAGCAGACGTGCTACTAACTTAATCTCTTTTAGTACCAAGCTTCTTTATCCAAAGTCACTATTTTATATCCGTCATTTGAGGAAGTAATCAAATATGCGCTTCTCTCTCAAATATAGCACTGGTGAGATGTTATAGTGAATTATTAATTATATAGTCTATATAAAATATCACCCGTTTGAATGGCTTTAATGCAGTTGTCTGCTTTTTGTTTGTAGCTCGTTGTGGATCTAACTGATTTTGAAGGAGTAGCTGCCCATCGATTAGCTACTTTAAATCATGCGTTGCTTTAAAAGTAGCTGGATCTGAAGTGGCTGTCAGCTTTGAAAACCACGTGGCTGCACACCAGCTCTTCTGGTGCAATCACAAAAAGAAGGAAGGGGAAGGAAGTTCAATATTTTTTTCCATTCAGTGTGTGCATTTATCTCTATAGCAAACAGCGACATGATGTTGAATTTGGGTTCTTGAGGTCCTTAAATAACCTCTCTTCACATTCAACTAAACTGTTGAGCAAAATAAGCTCGGAAAACATGGGAACGATGCCCTACTGTGAAAGACGAATGCGCTGAGCGAACATGGCGTTAAAGCCCATTTCCCAGTCCTTAAACGGCTTTTGACGAGGGTTTGGGCGAATTATGAAACGCAAATATTGATTTCCTGTGGAAAATATAGTATCAAAATTGTTAAGAAACATTAAGGCATAGATATGCGCTACAATAACAAATTTACGAGATCTTGCTGATGTTTTGAAAGGTAATTTAGCAGCTTGTGACTGGATATCTGGAGCGTAACTTTTAATAGATTATGCAATGACATCTCAGCAGTTTATCCTGTCGTGGCTTCATGCATAATGTATAAAAATTAGCATATTTCGCGAATACATTTCTTATCCGGCTCTTCTGAAGTACTCATTGTTTAATGTCGTTACTTCCTGTTGACAACATGTCTATGGGCTTTATCTGAGATTGCTTTTGAAAGATTAATGATCCGTCATCTGTCATAAACGACAAAGTCAAATGCCTTTCAAACCTCAAATGTCGCTTCAAAAAGACTTGTCAGTAATTGAAAGTAGCGGTTTATTTGATAGTATCAGTGGCACTTGACAAGCACGTAGGGCTTTAATTATTCTTCTTGGTGGTGAATTATTTAAGTCAGAGATGGTTCTTATCCTTAAGTATGATCTGTGCAGAATAAGGTTCGGGAAAGGTAGTGTGTTTTTCCAGAGTATGTAATGCGTGGGAATTAACATGATAATTATCCTCAAATTTTGACGTCAGCATATGATATTTAAGTACTACTGAATGTAATTATTTAAGTGCATATTTATTAATAATAAATATAATTAAACAATAAATTATTGTTAATAATCAAATGGTTATGTGTAAAACCAATTTAATGCATTAAGATTTTTAAATTGGCATTTTCATGCAATTGAGCATCTCTAATTTTCATTACAATAATGAAAAATGTATAATCTTAAGTATGTACCGTATCTATACATTTTGTTTCTATACATTATTTAAGGATTACAGCAATCCAAAGTAAACTGATAAATGTGTTTGCATGAAAACGATGTCACAATGCAACAAAAAAATACTAATATTATTCGATTTTGGGGTGAAATATAATCTAAAACACATGAATTGTGTATAAAAAAAGCTCCTCCTCTATTAAAGCAGTAGTGCTTTTCCAGTGGGTGGCACATCAACTGAAATAGGGATTATGTCAACAAAACTTCACCATCTCCAGTGCCCCGAAATCCAGTTCAAGGGCGCCAGAAGGTGTGAAATGCTGTGATGTTAGTCTGAGGTAGTTACCGACATATTCCTCACTCCCTAAAGACTATTATTTGCTGTAATTTCAGGGCTGAAATGGCATTAGTTCATAACAAGAAAACACCCTTGAGGGCTCCTGTCTTTTTCGAATTGATGATTCCTTTCTCTGGTTGTCATCTTTCCAATTGTCATTTTTAAATTACTGAAATGAAAAGTGTTTCGGGCTGGACTCTAGAGAGTGAGGTGCTATGGCGAAGACAGCCTTATTGTCACACTGCCCATCAGCAGAGACAATTACGCTTGTCAATTATTCATTGCAGCATTTCAGGAGATTTACAGTTAATTTCAAAGGCCTCTAAATTCTCAACATGATCAAAACTTTGAGAAGCGTGATTGATAGTTGATACTTTTTTATCCAGTAAAAGCCCTTTTAGTGTAATTGTACATGTTCACCTTCAGCTCGTCAGCATTCGTACAGAAACAGTAAAATGAAATTCAAGGACTTTAAGCAGTTTTTGGGGTTTTCAAGGAATAAAATCTGAGATCACGATATATATTATTATTATATAATATTTCCAGTTGAACATTTACTGGAGTGAAGCATCTCAGTTCACTTTCACTGTTCCTCAGCGGAGGAATGATCTTCACGAGCCTCCAAAACATCTCACATCTTCTGAGCCTTCATTTCTTCATCTCTCAATCATCATTGGATTGTGTTGCATTATGTTTGGATCACTTTGGTAGAGATAAAGGCAGCTTGCTAGGTTTTGAAACAGAGCCATGGGAAGTTGTCTCTGAAAAACGGAATGAGGTGGAAAAAAACTGTATTCATGGTTTAAAGTGATTTAGTCACATGTCTTGATCTTTTATTAAATGTAAATTGTATTTTCATGTCATCAGACTAATCGGACAGGCTGATTAACTTATAATAGCCACATTAGTTGGAGCTGGTCCAAATCATTAGCTCACAGTACAACCGATCAGTTCTGCAATGCAGAGATTGGTTCTGTTTCCTCGCAGTGCTCTGAATCCTAGACTGTGAATTGAATAAATCATGAAGAAGAAGAGGCAGTCACACTGAGTGTGCAAAGACATTATTGAGTGCGATAGCTGCCAGGGATCACTCCCCCACCAATTTATGACTCTGAACTATGGCTATTTTATGTGTCTCTCTCGTTTGACTTTAATCTTTGGTCTTCCACAGGTGAGGTACCGGGCCCAGCAGGGCGTCACTCGTCTGGCAGTGGTCAAGATGTTGGCGGTGTGGGTTTTGGCATTCCTCCTCTACGGACCAGCCATCATCTTCTGGGAACTGATGGTAGGAGAAAGCATCGTTCCGGAGGACGAATGTTTTGCCGAGTTCTACTGCACCTGGTACTTCCTGCTCTCCGCATCGACCTTCGAGTTCTTCTCGCCGTTCATCTCCGTGGCCTTCTTCAACTTCAGCATCTATCTCAACATCCAGCGGCGAAACCGCAGTCGCATGGCGCACGTGGAGGCCGAGAAGGAGGACGGCTGGAGGGTCATCGACGGACAGGCCTCATCCGTTTTCTTCGTCAAAACGCGCAAGGTGTCCTCGAGTGAGCCGGCGGCCGTTTCGGCCGTGATTCAAGACGACGAGGAGGTGTCGCCGTCATCCAGCGGCGATCCCAGCAGCACCCACTCCGTGTCTTTGACAATGAAGACGACCATTAAAAAGAGAGGGTTGCTCAGCGGTTGGGTAAGGACGCGGATAATACGAGCTCAGGAGGCGTCAAATCCATGCGCCCCCTGCAGGAGCGGAGGACATGCACGTCTCTCGAGAGATAAGAAGATTGCCAAGTCCTTGGCAGTCATTGTGTGTGTTTTTGGGGTGTGTTGGGCACCCTATACTCTCCTTATGATCATACGGGCGGCCTGCAGTGGTAGCTGCGTGGAACATCATTGGTACGAAGTCACTTTTTGGCTCCTTTGGCTCAACTCGGCCATCAACCCTTTCCTCTACCCACTTTGCCACAGCAGCTTTCGCCGGGCCTTCGCCAAGATTTTGTGCCCCAAGCGGCAGTCTGTTCGACCACATGAGGAAAGCCCTTCCTGCCAGTGACAATCTGACAGCAACAGAAGGGATTTAACACACTGAATATTGAAGGATGAAATAAAAGCAGCAGGGAAAGCAAAAAAGCGAAACATTTCCGCCAAAGCAATGGAAATCCATGTCATTACTTGATGGAGTAGCATGTTTTGTTCTTCTTTGATGAAACATACAATTCTTTATAAAGATTTGATCATTTATTGATGGATATAAACAGTGCAGCTAACAGTACTGTTTCTTTGTTTTTGTTTTTTTTGTCTATCTCTTGTCTTGCAGTAACATAGGAGCGGAGTTGTTCCATTCTTGTTAGCTAATGTAAGTTGCATGTTCTGGGACATCTGTGGTGAAAAAGTGACGCAGTTCGTGTTCAGAACATATTCGGTTGACCGTTTTGCCCATATCAACATTTTTATTGACTGTTGTATATTCCACTCCATTGGCTCGCATGCTTCAGCGGAGAAGAGGTGATCTATGGGAGACGGCATTACAACTCAAATGAGAAAAGAAAAATATAAGGTGTGCTCTACCACTGAAAACATGAGACTCTGAAATCTATATCATCTGCTATGGACAAGATGTTTTTGAACGGCAGTGAAATTTTTGTGAAATGTGAATTAAGTTATTGATATATCAGTTTACAATAATGAAATGAATGATTACATTTTAAAGGAATAATACAATTCTTTCATTTGAAGATATTTGCGGGTTGTCCATAGTATTTTTTCCTCAATTATTTATTTCTCATCATTTTTATAAACTGAAAATCTTGAAAATGTCAATCAATTCTTATATGAAAGAATTGGAATGTAGCAACTGTTTCATGTGGACAATTTTCATGGTGCTTTTTTGTCATTAATAGTGATCAGCCCCAATCCCTTTTTTTTCTTTCAAAGTGCTCTCTGGAAATAGTGTCATACAGATTTGGAAGGACATGAAACAATTTTAATTTGGGGGCATATCTCTTTAAGATTTGTGTTTTTGTTTTCCTTGACTAGATTCATGGTAACAGTATCATTGTCAACAACATAGAAATCATTAAAATGGCTTTTTTATGAGTACAATTTGTATAATTTAGAATGTTTTAAAGCTTGTTTGCATTTCTTTTGGAAGGGGGAATCCTTTTATTAGCAACACAAAAATGTTTTGTGGTTTTGTACATGCCAAGTTTTCAGACTGTGCATTCAATTTCAAAATCATCAAGAGACTTTATAAATTATGTTCTTTATGGATTTAACCAAGTTATCCAACTGAGGCCAATTTCATATTTGTAGCCACGAGTCAGTGCCTCCCAAGTTCTTTGAGATGAATTTTAGTGAATTTCTTCATATCACAGAGTGCAACATTGATAATCTTCCAAAAACCTCTAGAAAACCGTTAATAAATTCCAAAGGCAAGGTTTTCGATTTCCCCAGAACAGGCAGCAGGACGATCTAATATTTGATATTCAAACCATATTGGTTAATCATTCTAGTCTGAATTAAAAAGGCCCAGAACAGCCAGAAATCGCAGTAGTATTTTGCACACACCTCTGAAAACTCCGGTCTTATCCCTGGAGCAGTCGCCACGCTTCTGCTGCTCTGATCTGCTTTTTGCTTCAGTGAATTAGTAAACGGCTTTTTTCCAGATGGCTTTGAGAGCACTCCATTTATCAGTGCTGTTTGGAGCTCAAGTTAATTAAACCCCAATGACAAGCATCCTCATCAGATCCTTGAATTTGAAAATCTAGAATCTCTTAACCAGGTGATGCTGTTGCACTATATGGTGTCTATGTAAAGTGAACGAGGGGACGGACGTGGTTGTTTATATGATCAATGCTTCGAGCATTTAGAGAACAGCGTTTGAAGTGACTTCTTGATATTTTCTACTTGACAGTTCAAGAAAAGATGTGGCTTAATGTATCTTTCCTGCGTGTTCCTTTTGTAGCTGTGCAGCAAATGGAAAAGCAGAAAATTGGCCCAACAGTCGGGGAGCGGGAATGTTGGTTTTAGATTATTAGGCATTGTGTGTATGCACACAATTCTTCAAAAACTATCAAAGAAAACTGCTGGGAACAGGTCATACTACCATCGAAGCAGATCAGCATGAACCTTCCCTCTGAGCATCCCATTGCCTACGGATGATAACCTCCCACGTAAATGTGTGGATGTCAGGCTGTCCTGAATTTACGCTGATAGAATACAACGCACAGAAATAAATTTGTGGTCAAACTCCTTTGAAGATGTTCCACTGAATTGCGGAAGTCTGACTGGCTCAAGCTGTTAGCAAGAACCGAGCTTAAGGGTTTAACGTTACAATGCAATGTTGGTGACAAGTTCGATTGGGGGCTTGTATCATAATTAACCCCTTTAAAACTATAAGAAGGTAATTTACTTCACAGCTTAGACCGCCATTCTTATGCTAGATTGGTGCTGGTCGAAGTGTTGGAACAACTGGATCAACCACATTGATCACCTGCAAAACTCAACATGTCTACCAGCATGGTCTTTCTGATAAAGCCGATTGACCATGGTAGTCATCAAACAGAAGTATATTAGTTAAAATGAACCCGTCTCTGGTTGGATGTACTTGATTAAGCACTGGATTTGATCAAGGTTAATATGTTTTTGACCATCATTTTATTTTTTAACTGTGGTAAAATAAAATGTATCAGTTTATTTTTTTGATGAAGCTAGCTGACCATTTAAATCTTGTTGGCTTTTCTAGTAAAGTGTCTTGGTGGTAGATTTTTGTGGTTGATATGCTCTGGCAAAACAGTCACCAGACAGAAGTGTATGTGACCTTGGACCACAAAACCAGCTATAAGGGTCCATTTTATGAAATTGATATTTATACATCATCTGAAAGCTAAATTAATAAGCATTGATGTATGGTTTGTTAGGATAGGACAATATTTGTTCAAAATCTGGAATCTGAGGGTGAATATATTCTCAGTTTTTAAATATTGAGAAAATTGTCTTTAAAGTTGTCCAAATGAAGTCCTTAGCAATGCATATCGATATATTTATAGTAAGAAATTTACAAAATATCTTCATGAAAGATTATCTTTACTTAATACTACTTAGTTAAAATAGCCTGACTTGATGGGGTGCATGGATCAAAACAGGTTAGGAAACACTGGGATAGATTCTCTTTCTCAGATTACTAATATAAAAATTCCTTGTCCCTGGGCTTCCACAATCCCAAAGATTCTAACACCTAATTACCAGCAGCACCTGCGGCTCCTGTAGATTATGACCCAGATTTTGTGAGACCTTTGCAGTGAATGTCACAGGCATTCACCCCATTGTTCACCTTCCGGCACAGCAGGCACCACAACAGTCATTAAGGCTAAAAGACAGCGGCATGATAAAGTCAGAGGCATGATAGGGCACTAAAGGACACAGTTTGCACCAATTTAAAATCATACAAGCACAACAAACTCGATGGGGGGAAGCTGTCCTGCATAGCAACCTGCTGATCTTAATGTGCTGTCATTTTCATACCACTACATTATGCATTGTATTTTGTCAAGATTAATGTGTTTTTGACTGTGATTGTTTTTTTATCTTACATTAGAGCTTCTGAGCAGATGCGGGTATTGTTTTGGTGCCAGTTTGATTTCCTTCTGTCACGCAGCGTTTGCTGTGTTTTCTGTGGTAAAATTCAAGTTTGATTAGATTCATGGTGGGCGATCGATTTTTGCAAGTCCACATGTTTCAATTTCATCCCCCGAAAAACCCATTTAACGAGTGTGGATGTTGTCAATGTGTGGCCATATTCCCCATCGAGAGAACTGTTTTTTAAAAACTGTTGTTAAGCTCCAAAGACGATAAAAAATGTACCACAGAAGTGCTCCAGATGTCTTACACCATACTGGTGTAATTCACCATACATCTCACAATTACGACTTTATATCCATGACTTTATATCTCACAATTCTGACTTCATTGATCGCAATTCTGACTTCATAACTCGCAATTCTGACTTTATACATCATGACTTTATAACTCGCAATTCTGACTTTATATATCGTGACTTCATAACTTGCAATTCTGACCTTATATATCGTGACTTTATAACTCGCAATTCTAACTTTACATACCATGACTTTATAACTCGCAATTCTGACTTCATATCTCGCAATTCTGACTTCATATCTCGCAATTCTGACTTTATAACTCGCAATTCTGACTTTATAACTCGCAATTCTGAC
>JAUCMR010000056.1:935835-960897 GCA_032357425.1 Enteromius argenteus
ATAACTCGCAATTCTGACTTCAAATCTCGCAATTCTGACTTCATAACTCGCAATTCTGACTTCAAATCTCGCAATTCTGACTTCATAACTCGCAATTCTGACTTCAAATCTCGCAATTCTGACTTCATAACTTGCAATTCTGACTTCATAACATCTACTTCTGGTTTATAACTGTTAAAAGACTACTGGTTTATTTATTTATGTTTATGAATGATGGTTACTTATTCAGACCTCTTTACAAATGCACCAGATCATCTACACATCCAACCAGCCTCCCACGCACACTCTGCTGCAACAAATAAAAAAGAAAGAAACAGACTTTCTTTAGACAGATGGACAGTTAATTTGTTCCAAGGCTCTTTTGTTCTCTGCTAGCTGCAGGTTAATCTAGTGGAAAGATAAAAAAATATTTTAGCTGTGTTGTGAATCGCTGCTTGTCGGTCCTTTGAGGTAAAGTACCACGTTTGATCAAATCAGAACATCTAAATTCCCTTTCATTTCACAGAATCAACATTTTTTTTTGTTTAAGCATAGAGCTGATGCAACTTTCAGTGTCAAAATACTCTCTTGTAATCTTAATATGCAGATACAGCAAGATAGGTAAGCCTTTTGTAGGTGATCTCCTCTGAAGTGTGGCGCTATTAAACCATTACTCTTTTGCATCAGTGTTTGGGGGATGAGAATGTGTTTGTCCAGGCAATGATAAACAGGGAGCACTGTTTGAAAAGAGTCATAATTTATGCATTATTTTCAGACCTTTATGTTGACATCCTCTGGGTCCTTAAGTGATTAGATTTTTTTTTAAATATGTAAAATCAAGACTATGAACTCTCCTGTGTGCACCTGGAAAACGTGTGCTATCCAAGCATAGCTAGAAATACTGCTTTTAGGTTGTTGCTGCAATGTTCCAGAGAAACCTGTTGAAAATAAAATCGTAGTTCGTTTACTTCATCATTAAGACTTGAAGTCTGACTTGACTTGGCTTGGCCTGACACAAACTCTATAACTTCCACTGTCATACAGAGAGAGTTTCTCTATGAACGTAAAAAAAACAAACTTGTGGCTTTACTCCTGCCTACAAGGTGAAGACTTCTTGTCTTAACTGAGGACGAGGTCGGATTTACTGTGCGATGGAGCAGAACGTGGTTAAGTGCCGTGCCGGGGAACTCAAGGAAAATGAAGGAAATATGAATCTAGGTTATGGGATTCATTTAAGAGTCCTTAGCACGGCAGCAAGTTCCAAGGACATGTATCCGCATAGCAGGTGAAAAAGGTTAGCATTCTTTTGTGTTGCGTGTCCACAGCGAACTTTCTCAACAGGAGAGCTGTACACAGTGACAATGGCACAATTCGCCCCATGCTCTCGAGTCCGGTTATTTTTAGCACCGTGCTGCTGCAGTGAATTTTAAAACGGTTTTGGCAGGGAACTGTGCAAATGGTTGAATAACCAATGCATTTTTGATTCACGGTCCTAAATTAATTCCCAGTCCTCTTTTTTGAGATTATCGGATCCCAATTTTAAGTTCACATTTAGATTTAGAAGAAATTGGTCTTATTTTCTGATACTGAGCCTTTAAGAGATAGACTGTCTGAAATTGCACCTTAGGGACCAAAATGCAATCTGCGAGAGGCATTTGGTAGCGCAAAGCTCCTCTCAGGATATTTGAAAGCCAATAGCATTAAAAAAAAAAAAGGCATGAATGTGTGAAAAATACCTATTAGATGACATTCATTGAGGGAATACATAATTAACAGTAACTTGTCAATAGCACAGAAGGTTAGAGAGCACCGGATGAAATGGGAGAGGGTAGAATAATGAATGGGATTGTAAAGGGGTGTTTCGCTTTGTTGGTAAACAGCAGGTGAAAGACGCCCCATTCTCGCTCGCAGCGGGGGTGCTGTCAGTTGGTTGGTGGGCGTTCAAACTGGACATTTGTGGGAATGTGACAAAGACACAACACAATAGCGTTCAGCTGGACTTCGGCAGCAAGACGCTGGCAGTCGGCAAAAAGGCTGCGATGTTCTTACGCTTCAGTTGGCATTAACATGTAATTGGACGTTGGACGTGCACTCACCGCTAAAACAAGCACAGTGCCACTATGGATTAACCCTTGCAACACCACACAGTGCTAAGCATGACTTGCACTCTTAAAGGGGACATAACACAGTTTCTGCCAAGCTCATGCTAATCAGTATTAGTAATTAGTATGCATCCTTCTTATCTCCTAGGAGGGTTTAGTTTTTTTACATTTATAAAAGAAAGATACAGCTTCACGCTAATATCCAAAAACAGTCAAGCTCATGGAGGCGTGCTGTGGGCAGAGCATGAAGCATGTTGATGGTTGATGTGTCCACACGCTCTTATGGGAGAAAATATATCCTGCCCTATATGAAGTCATACAGCTTCATAGTCCAAAAACAAATAGCACCCAAAAAAAACTTTCAGAAACTTTTATGAACCCTGAAGGAGTGTATCTGGCACAGAAATACTTTCATACCTCCAACTTATTTTTTGAAACGCTGGGCAATGTTTAGCATGAGAATCCAACTCTGTGTAAGTAAGTCAGAATGCATGAAATAGCATTAGACATCCCCTTTAAAAAAAACATGGCAGTCCAATATTGTTCCTGGAGGGCTATTGTCCTGCATATGTTTACTCCAACTCTATTAAAGGACTTACTGGGCATACCATAAACTTCCAGATAGCTGTCTTAAGGCAAATTGGAGCCAAACTCTACAGGACAGTGGCCCTCAAGGACCAAGTTTGGACACAAAGGGTTCTTTAGATCAGTGGTTCCCACCCACATTCCTGGGACCCCACCAACACTGGATATTTTGCATGTTTCTTTCTGCCTGACACACCCATATCGTGTCATCTAATGAACTGATTACCTGAATCAGGTGTTTAATTTAAAGAGACATCCAACTGTTGGGGCGGGGGGTCTAGGAACGTGGTTGGGAACCTACACTTTAGATAAATAAAGGCTGTCTAATCCTGTACTGGAGATCTACCTTCCTTCAAAGTTCAGCTCCAACCCTGATCCTAAACAAACTCAACTTGCCAAATTCACCAAGATTTCCAGAAGCACTTAATGATTACAGACAGGTGTATTGGAGCAAGAATGTTCTTCACTCTAAGAAAAAAAGACACTTTATTTTGCTGGTCCCTTTTGAGCATTCTGTTGACAATAAGTAACACTGCACCTACATGACACTGAAATTATTCACTGAAAGTTTCTTTGGTAAACCTAAAACGGTTCTTTAAATGGCAGGGGTCTCCAACACTCCTGCCGAAGAGCTAGGTCAAGGTCTTCAAGGTTAATTGAGGTCTGCAGGAAGGTAGCTCTCCAAAAGACGGCATCACTTTGAAAATCAGTTTTTAATTTTTTTGTGCATAGTAAATTTTAAGCATCTAACAAGCAATGGTACGCACTCCCCCATTGATTTATTTACTGATACGAGCCAGAGTCGCCTGGTACATGTCCAACGCGCAATACTTAACACGCTCTGGCTATCAGAGCGCAGTGTGGGTGTTGAAACAGTGGGCGTGTGGGAGCCACGGCCAGGGTTTATTTGATTGGGGGTGGGTGGGAGGAAGAAAGAGAGAATCGAAAGACCCTTCCTCGCTGCAGGCACAACAGAAAGGGCTAGACGGCCGGGTTCCTGCTGCAGGCAGTGGCACGGTACGCTAATGACTGATAGACAGCGGCAAGAGCAGAAATTGAGGTGTGCGTGGGCGGTCTGGTACAAACACACCACGCACGGCACTGAAAGCCCTTTTCTTCTGGAACACTGAAGACGAGCTGTTGATCTCTTTTCTAGCGCTGTGCGCGGAACGTAATATTACAGCTTTCAGAGGCGTTGCTGAAAACATCCCCCAACATATAGAGGTCACAGAGTGAAAACGCAAAGAAAAACAGCCAGAGATATAGCATCTCTCATCAAACGACTAATCAAAGGTTGGAAAGCGTGTACTTTTGGAGTGTGGTGCGCTCTAGTGGTGAAATGGCTTGTGGGTAAAGAGCAACCAGATCAAACAGTAATACAAAACAAATTAGCAACTGAGATTTGATTGATACTCTGACGTTTGATATAATGGTGTATAAACTCTAAGGTAACACTTTATTTTAAGGTGACTTAATACAGAGTCATTACCTAATTAGGTACTTAGTAGTAGCCATTGTACTTATATTAAATAAAATGTACTTACGTAATGAAACAGCCTGTACTTACAGTTTATAATTATGTAGATGTAACAGACAGCTACTGTTACACGTTACAGGCCAAGTCTGTTACACAGCTACTTACACTCAAGTACAACCTTGATACAATTTATTTTAAGTAGCTTTTATCTGTGTACTTGAATTTATAATTACGTTGTTTAAAGTCTGCAACGCATGTGTGACAATCTTTTGTTTTCATCGGTAGTTACATAAGTAACTCAGTCTGTAACAAATGTGTAACAGTAGCAGTCTGTTACATCTACATAAATAAAGGCTGTTTCATAACTTAGTTCTAAGTACATTTTGTTTTATGTAAGTACAATGACTACTACTAAGCACTTGCTGGGTAATTACTCTGTATTATGGACACCTTAAAATAAAGTAGGGTATGCAATGGCTTAATGTGTGTTTGGTGTGTCTGCGCATTTCAAATAAACAAGGCATGTTCTTGAATTATTCATAACTGCAACCTATAGATTGTTGCATGTCTATACACACATGAATAATTCATGAAGCAGGCTCAAGTTGAATGTCACAGGAACTCTGTGCCATGTATGAGCGTGTAAAACTGATATTTCCATCTGTCTGTTGCTTCCATATTATAAAAATATGGAAAAATAAACCACTTCTAAACACTGATTTGAAAACTTGCATGCTGTTCCAGACGCTTTATAAATAAAAACCCTAACAAGCCACCCGAGGCTGTTACTTTTTACTGTGTAAAAAGTGAGTGTTCTTTGGCACATTAAGCAAAGTGCTTAAAAGCCTTTAACCATGTTAAAATCACAGCCAAGTGTTTCATAACATTAATCTACCAACCTCCAACTTCAAAATGTTGTTCACTTTAGAGCCAACGTTGCAAACAGTGTTGGGCAGAGTCAATCAGAGTTCGACAACGACACAACTTAATATGTAAAACATTTATTGGATATTGCATACAAAAAAAGACAAATCAAAGTAAAATAGTAGACGATGAGACACTTTTGGCATGCGCCCTCCTCTTGTAGGCCTTCAAAAGTCTTCGTACAATTAACCCCCCCTAAGAAATTGGATTCACAATTTATGGCTCAAATTTACAGCCTTAATCTCACATTTGTATGCTTTTGATATTAAAAGCAATTTTTACTTTACAGTAGATTATTACCATAGATTGACAAATTCGTAGCCTATTAAATACACCAAAGCACATTGTATCCGTTACATAAGTCACAGCCCTGTCTAATAAAACCTGAAAGAACAAGGAAATGACTTTCCTCCTGAA
Source organism: Enteromius argenteus (assembly GCA_032357425.1). Taxonomy (NCBI): domain Eukaryota; kingdom Metazoa; phylum Chordata; class Actinopteri; order Cypriniformes; family Cyprinidae; genus Enteromius; species Enteromius argenteus. The sequence goes on from JAUCMR010000056.1 coordinate 941,320, forward strand.
AACAGTGTACGTAACTAAAAGAGGCTAATTTTAAAAATTCACAGATGTGGAGTGTTTGGCAAGAGAAAACGGTTTCCATTCCCGTCACATGATGTTAAAAACTAAACGAAAAGGTCGATTTTATTAGCTCAGAGGCCAAGTAACAAATGCACACACATACAACTTTACTCGAGCTTAATTTCACTTAAATCTTACACAATCCTGTGTGCCCCAATTGATACACTATCAAACAATTTGTTCTGGCAGAACCTTCAAAAGAACCCTAAAAAGTAAACACGTAGATAATGACAACCCCGTTAAAATAATAGTTCCGCACTGCATTACCTTACAAAAGAAAGAAACTATAAAAAATGTTTCCCAGGTCAATTTTTTTTGTACACACTGCACTGAATATATTCACAAATTTGAATATCTAAGTTTTAAATGCATTTAAAGATTCTTGTGCACTAGGGTTTTAAAAATCCTGAGGAAAGAACTATCAAAAATATACGCTTGTAGTTAAAATCAAAACTGCCGGTATTGCGCAGTTTGTCTGAAAAATCGAAGCGTTCACCCTAGAGCTCACAGTAACACTCAGATCAGTTTCTTATAAAAATATCCGCTGCATGCATAATTGTCTGAGAAACATTTGAAACCAACAAAAAAAAGGAAGTTTTAAAACTTAAAACGCAACAGAATCGACAGGGTGGATGGATGCAGATTACTCGACAAATAAAATAAAGGTTTTAGTTTATTCGGAGGGTCTCAAGTTTCCAAATTGAGCAGAGCAATTCAAACTGGTTTCATTCGTCGTCCGTTTCTTTGGTTCTTCTGCACGAGCATCTGCGCTTTTGTGAGTCCAATTTCAACAAGCACTTTTCACATGCTAAATTCATTCAAATTTAACATTCGACACTGCATTCGAACTGAATATCTGAATAAACGGAAAACGTTTTGAAAATTTAAATGAACTTGTACTCCTTTGAATAAAGAGTCGAGCCATTGTACTCTTTAGAAAGTACTATTCTGGTTATTTTTGTGCTGGTTACGTAGTTCGGTACGCCTCAGTCACTGATTCAGTATACATACAATACTATGTAAGGCATGAATCAAATTGCATGACGTTTAGAATAATCTAATTTCGTTTCCACCCTGTTCGTCTGGTTGGCGAAGCACAAAAACATAAGGTACGCTAAGCGACAGCTGTCAGTTACGGGCTATAGTGCACTACAGAACAATAATAATTCCCCCGTTCATAACCCCGCGGTGACGAGGACATGAATACGCAGATTCGTTAGTCACCGGTGCGCACAAATACTCTCTAATTTCAGGTCGTTTGACTCATTCACGGATGGCTTTCGCCAACGGTGCGTAATGGGATGTCGCCGTCGTTGAGAAACGTGGCCGTCTGGAAAGACTATTCATCGATGAGCGGCAGATGAAAAATAGCATTGCAGCTTGAGATTAACTGGCTTTACAAATGAGGTCCGTACAAATAAAGGGTCGGGGAGGGGCGTTATGAACTCATGATTCGAAGAATACAAAAGTAGTGGCTCTACAAAAAAAAGACTGAATTGTGGGAAGGAAAATACTAAAGGTGCGCGGCTCCATCACATGACGGCACATTCTCTGGATCCGCGCTTTGGATCGGGCTGGAAGAGAAAACAAAAACAAAAGGGAAATTTTGGTTACGTGTATCATTTTTAACATCTTAAAGATTGCTGTTTTACTTTAAAGGAGTAGTTCCAAACCTGTGTGAATTTCTGCTGAACATATAGGAAGATATTCTGAAGAAAGTAACCAGGCTGTTTTGGTCACCACTGACTTCCATAGTAGGGGAAAAAAAAAATACTATGGAAGTCAATGGTGACCAAAAACTTTCTTCAAAATATCTTCCTTTGTGTTTGACAGAAAGAAATTCATACAGGTTTGGAACTGCTTGAGGGTAAACAGGTAAATGATGACTAAATTTTCATATTTGGGTGAACTGTTCCTTTAAGATGATCTTTAACGAACCTGCTGATGGAAGAGATCTTCGTCTCCAAAGTCTCCCTCCTCATCGTCACCGTTCTCCAATTCTATCACGGTTTTCGCGACGGTTCTCTTTGCCACTTCCTGGAAACCAAAGTTCACATTTCAAAATCGGATTCAAAAACAAAAAGAAGTTAAAGCCAGAAACGTGTGACCTTGGAGCACAAAACCAGTCATAAGTAATAGCCAAAAATGCATTGTATGGGGCAAAGTTAGCAGTTTTTCTTCTATGCCAAAAATCATTAGGATGTAAAGTAAGGATCATGATCCATGAAGATATTTTGTAGGTTTCTTACTGTAAATGCAAGTTTTGATACATTGTTAACTTCATGTGGACGACTTTAAAGGCAATTTTAATTTTTTGCAACCTCAGATTCCAGATTTGTACAAATCTCAATCTGTAAAATTGGTCCCACTTTATATTAGATGCCCTTAACTACTATGTAATTACATCAATCCATTATGGTCATATTGTGTTGCAAAACACATCTGCTGCTGTTGAGGTGGGATACGGTTAAGTTTAGGGACAGGTTTAGTGGTATGGGTAGGTTTAAGGGTGGGTTAAGGAATAAGGGATGCGTCCACAGTGTAATTCTAAATGTAATTACAGAAATTAATTATGGATGGTGGGTTAGTAAACATGTACACAAGTGCATTGTACCAAATTATTATTATTAGTAATTAGGGCCACCTGATATAAAACGTGACCCGTATGACTGGTTTTGTGGTTCACGTATGCTCTTGCTCTTCATACCTCTCCGCTGGAGTTGACCAGTAAGGTGAGGATCTTCTCTCCGGTGCCCCAGGAGCTCTGGCTCTTCCACAGCAGGTCTGAAGGAGGACTGTGGGACACCCCGGCGTCGGCGCTCCACACCTGTCACACAAACAACACTTTAACATCTACTCAACGTCCTGAGACAAACTTAAACGAAATACGGTCGTGTTCGCTTACCGTTACTGTCTGGCCGGCCTTCAGGACAAACTTGGGACTGAATTTATAGGCGATTTCCTCTTCATCGGCAATTTGTCTCTTTAGTCGCCAGCTGCCCAGAGACTGATCCTAAATTTGGAATAAAAAATATTTATGCATGAGGCAATACTTTTTTACAAAGCACCACATGGTAATATTAGCTACTAAACATCACTATATAACAGAAGCCTGTTTCTGCCACTAAATAAATAAATAAATAGGTAATTATAACTTATTTTATTATATTTTATTAAGGAGCTCCGATCGGCCAGTACCTTGTCGGAGTTGTTCCTGAGGGTCACACACTTGCCCTCCAGGTCGATCTCCTCGATGCTGACGCTGCCCGTGGCTTCGGCCTCCTGACTGATCTGGACTTTAGGAGCGGCGGTGGAGGCCTCCTCCAGCTCCACACGCTTTCTCTTGGCACGGGTGCTACGTGAAGACGTAGAAGTGCTGCTCGCCATGCTGCGGGACACCGTGACCCGAGAGGTGGGGCTGGGGGACAACTTCAGCCTACAGGAGACGGGACACACTCATTACATCACCACAGCAAAAACTAAGCAAGAAGATTAAATGGGCAACCGCACCATGATTAGCACTGTTTCTGCTGCTACGCTGTTGTCTTACCTTTCCTTCCTATCACCTGCGCTCTGAATCTCTCAACTGCAGACTATCTTTAACTCCTCCCAATCTTGCTGCCGGTCTTTGAGTCTTCTTAAACGAGCTCTCTGACCCCTCGCTGCTATCGTTCACTCGCGCACGAGTGAGGCAAACAATTACCACTCCAGTGTGACATTTCACAACCTATCTTCCTCCTCCGGCATGTCGAGAATCTCAGGTATGAAGCGCAAAAATGTGAAGTGTGTCTGACGAGCGCTTCTGAACACGTTACGGACCGCAGAGGACGAGCGGCGATAATAACCGGCTGCCAGAACTCCGTCAGCAAAACGCTCAAAAACACGCGTGTCGCTGACTGTGTCACCAGTGAGCTTCCTACCTTGATGGAGTTTTCTGCCCCAGGCGTGTCTAAACCTAGTAATCTGGGTTCAGACACTAACAAGCTGACTAACAAGTCACTGTTCGTAGAGAAGCTACAGCACTCTGATGTGTTTGATACCCATGATGCTTTCTCAATAGGAAGCACTTTTGGCCTCAGGCCTGCTTGAATGTGTTTTAAAGACAAGCGAGCCAATTAGACTGCAATTTCAGACACAGGGCCCTATGAAATCACTTATTTTTTCCCCAAATTCCCTTGTAATTCAGTTTTTTTAATATATATATATATATATAGAGAGAGAGAGAGAGAGAGAGAGAGAACACAATTTCTTCAAGTTAAACCGCACTTATTTTGGCGAGTTGCCATGAACACTTTTTAAGTGAGTGTATGTGTCATTCATTCACACAGAGACGGTTTTTAGCAGCTTAAGATTAACAGACACTGGTCCATATCTTGATTTAATTGTAATGACCTACTTTTGATTAACTTGCATTAAATTCTGTTTTTAATGACTGGACCCAGCGTCACAGAAATCGAAGGGCCCTACAGACATTACTTTAAAAGATAAAAGCCCAAAAATGCTGTCTATGTTGGCCTGCATTCCTGTCATGCCTTGTTGATTAGCGACGCTCACCTGTCCTCCTCGCCCTCCAGCAGCTTCCTGTAGGCGTTGATCTCCATGTCCAGGGCCAGCTTGACGTCCAGCAGCTCCTGGTACTCGTTGAGCTGCTGCTGCATGCACTCCCTGAGCTCGGCCATCTCGCGCTCCTTGGCGTCCAGCTGTCGGCGGTACTTGTCCCGGTCGCTGGACAGCATATCCTCCAGCTCGCGGATGCGCTCCTCGGCAGCAGACGCCTGCGGGGGGGCAAAAACAGGGCGTGAACGACAGGTAGCACTGGATCACTTCTGCTGCTCAACAGTGTGGGGTGTTTTTCTGTCAAGCTACAGCCAGAACAGAAGTTTAGACTCAAAAGGCTTTCAGTTTGGACATTTAGACATCAGCTTTGGGGATTCTGTACATTAACAGGCCAGTGACTGAAGATGCAGTGAGTATTTAGGACCCGTCCATGAGTACCTGTTTCTGCAGAGCGCTGAGCTGATAGCTCAGGCCCTCGATCCTCAGGTGGGCTTCCTGCAGCTCCTCACGGGCCGTGAGCACTGCCTTATCATTCAGGTCAGACGACACCTTGGCATTATCCAGCTGCAAAGGGAAGATTTCCGTTAGCAAACGAACTATGTTTCTGAAAGAGACTTCAGGTGCGACAGTAGCGCGTCTGACCTTGGCCTTGAAGGTCTGCTGCAGCTCCGTCTTGTAGATCTGCACCTGCTCCTCGTGCTGTCTGCGCAGATCCTGCAGCGCCTGCGCCAGCTTGAACTCGTAGTCCTGCTGCATGCCCGAGTCCACCTCCACTGTCCGCTTCTCCTGACGCCGACGCGTCTCGCGCACCTCCTGCCAGACACAATCACGAGTTACAGCCTGACTACGAGTAACGGTCAGCCGATATATCGGCAGATATGCCATTTTTTTTTAAATTATCGGCCGCTATTTTATTCAATCAGGCTTTTATTTTGACAATATGTGGGACAATGCAGTTTAGCGATGTGCGATATTGACATGATTGATATTTTCTGGGATACCGATAATTAGGCCATATTTTGCCAAATGTGTTGTGCTGATATCTTAAAGACATTTTGATATTCTTCATATTCTGTCACAGCAGTGACAGAAATTATCTTTTGCATTGAGTTTAAGAGATACAAAACAGTGTTTTGTCTGTTTTCGGCTTATTTTTGTTGTCGAAATAGCACAAAACTAGGCAATATGGTGTCTAAAACTTAACTTCTTGTTTGTTTATTGCACTGTTGTAAAAGAAACACACACGTCTAGTCTACTAGACTTCATGTGATGTATAAATGCAGCCTATAGCTGTGGTTCGTTTGGATTTTGAGACATACTCAATGTCATATCGCACATCGTTAAAATGCCAGTTCCGATATTATCTCAGACACCTAGCGCGGCTGGACTCTTTCTCCACACTGACCTCCTCAAACATGCTCTTCCTGAACTCCAGCTCCTCGCCCAGGCTCTGGCAGCGGTTTTCCAGATCCACCCTCATCAGCGTCTCCGCCTCCAGCTGCTTCTTGGCCACGCCGTGGGCGTCTTCAGCCTGGAACAGAGACAGAGCCTCCGTCAGACGTTACTCTGAAGCCAAGGAGGCTGCGGTGGGGGGGGGTTGAGGGACTTACTTTGGCCAGCTGAGCCTTCAAGTCGGCGAGATCTGCAGATAAAGCCTTGTTCTCGCCCAGCGCCGTGTTGAGAGCCGCCTCGTTCTTGTTGTACTGCGCTTCCAGCTCCTTGATTCGGGCCTGAGCCAGAGCCAAGTCTCCATCCTTCTTCTTATAGCTGGAAAACAAATTCACCCTTAGATAAATCAAGAGTCAAAAACAAACACACAGAGCCCAACCATCCCATCGAATTTCGTTCGACCTCTGTTGACCTTGTCTAATAAGTGATTACATCTAATTGGCCGATGGCGGACATGTTTTTTGAGATATGCCAATGTCCTCATAGATCCTTATTGGACATTGGACAAAGACACTGCATACCAAATTACAAGTCGATTGGACTAACGGTTTCTCAGACAGTTTTTCCAACCTTATAGCGCCACCAAGTGGAAGATCTGCACAATATGTTTTGATTTGACCAAAGTTCTTTGCATTACACATATGTACCGAGTTTGGTGAAGATCTCATTTCATTCATGAGTTTGGCTTTGTCGTAAACAGGGGTCCACGACTTTTGAACGTTTTTGCTCCCCATTGCGAAAGTGAGTGAAAATTTCAACTTTTTTTATATTAATATTCACTGTCCACAGAATATTTCTGCAGTGGTTTGGTTCCGACTGGCAAAAAGTTCAAAAAGGACTAAAAAACAGCGCATCATAGGACCCAAGGATTCCAGAAACGTTAGAAGTTTGAGTCTACGACAAGCAGTTTAAGGGTTATTAGCACTAACGCGTTTGGGCCAATTGCGCCTTTGAGACTTTGATAGGTTCTCCCCAAATTGAGCTCTACCATCTGACCAAGTTTGAAGTCTCTAGGTCTTACGGTTTGGGCTGCACGATCAGTTCTAGTGCAGAATAACAATAAAAATCTTTATGGGTTTCTAATTTATTTATTTATGATTTAGTGCCATGTCAGCAACAGTGGCTCGATTTATGGCAAGAAAAAACATTTTAAATTTCACAGTTCAGTATCATTTTATAACAATTTTTTTCATTTGTTTTATTAAATATAAAATGAAACATAAATGGTATAAATAATTTAAAAACCAAAACCACATAAATAACATTTTTACTAATACTACAGTATAATAATTATTAGCAATAAAAAAAAGCATGAATTGCATTAAAATACATGCATTTTTAAAATAAATTAAAATAAACAATGCAAACCACATAAATGATAATAAAAGTACAAAATAAAACTTAAAAAAATATATATATTTTTTATTAAAATGAGCACAAGAAATACTATAAAAAAAAATATGTAGAATTTATAATAATAATAATAATGTGGGCTGGGTTTCGCATGTTTCTACAAGCCCATCGCTGAATAAAACTTTTAATCCCTCTACAAATAATTTCCTGTATTTTTTTCAGTTGCTACAACACAAGCTCTGCTAACAGTTCATATGACGTAATCCAGAGTCTCGATCCTGCAAGAATAAAATAAAAACCCCCGAGTGCAGATAACGCTAGTGACATCTGCGTGACAAATGCAGGCTGGCAGCATGAAGTGACACACTCCTGTGGTTAAAACAGTCACCCGCAAACAAGCTCGTAGCAACAGACTTTTCCTGTTTATAAGCGCTCATTAGCAACGAGATCAACCAAACATGAAGTCTGAGGCAAATGCGGGCTGAGAGACGCTGATCTTCTGCTGGAGATATTCAGAGCAGCAGATGGCAGCGGATTTGAGTCAGGTTAGTTAAGACCAACTTGAGTTTAAGACCACCACTGACTTAAAGCCTTATGGGTAATTAAGAGCGGATCAGGGACTCAGCCAACACGAGTGTGTTTCTGAGCAGTACTCACTTGCGGGTGACCTCCTCGAGCTCAGAGTTGGCTTTTCCCAGATCGATCTGAAGTCTGGCTCTCTCTCGGGCCGTTTCGTCCAGAACCCGCCTGGCGTCCGCGAGCTCGGCCTCATACAGAGACTTGATCCCAGACACCTGAACCAAGAAAAACACCAACAACACACACCATCGGTCAGAGATCGACACGCCAGCAACCCTCAAAACAGCATCATAACATTAAATAAAAGCATTAAAGACAAAAAACGTCTAGACTTTCTGTTGAAATAAAACAAACATTAACTGAGAACATTAAGTTAAATAAATACATACACCATTTTCCCTTGATTTACTAAGTTTACTCACTAAAATGTCATTCAGTCTAACAATCTAGTCAGGCATATTTACAACAAAAATCTATTTATGACACATAAAATGAATTACTTTCATCCCAAATACTAATTATTATTATTTTTAAATTTACTTATATATACATATACATATATATACACACAGTAGTCAACATTTGAAGTGGATCAAAACCTTTCATCAAAGCTGTCCTAAGACAAGAATAGGTATTGATGTTTGAATTTTTACATAAATACTGTGTTACACAATGTAACAACCAAATTTAGACATTTTATTCTTCAAAAACATATTTGAAACCTTAAAAGTAGACACTTTACTTACATCTAATGTGCTTTACATGGATATAAAATCACTTTTGATGCGGATATCTTAACGTCTTTGATCCATGTATTTTTGTATATTATATTGTATATTAAATGTATACATTATCTCTAAATGCATTCTCACTAGTTCTTTATGAGGTTAAGGATATTAATTATTACCAAATTAACAGGTACTGGTAGTTATTTTTTATTTTGACTGGTAATTATTGCAATAGTGACTAGTATCTATTTAAATGCTACTAGTAAGCATTCATTAGATACTAGTAGTTATTTAATAGATACTAGCAGTTATTCATCAGGTACTAGTACATATTAGACACTAGTGTCTTTTGTAATTACTAGTAGTGACAATTCTTATCTTACTAGTCAAATCTGCTTTTATACTCGTCTTATGTTATGACTAGTCCAAATGGCTACAGTAAAGTTTAATAAAAAGTAATTAAAAAAAACTTACTACTAAAATAAAAAAAAAAAATCTTACTAGTAGCATTTCAAATAAATACTAGTTTCTAATAAATGTGTACTAGTACCTAATGAATAACTACTAATATCTAAAAATTAAGTACTAGTATCTAACAGAAGTACTAGTATCTATAAATAAGTAGTGTCTAAAAAAAATATTTACTAGTACCTAATAAATAACTACTAGTACATCAAATTTAAGTATTAGTCAGTAGTGGAATATGTACTAGTCAAAACTGAACAGCTGATATCTCAATGACAGATCTCAATGGCAAAAAATTCTCATTTGTTACTAGTAACAATATAATAGCTACTAGTCACTAATGAAATGAGTACTAGTATCTAATGAATAAGTACTAGTATTATGGAATAGATACTAGCGCGGTTTGTAGATTAAGATGTTAAAACGGCTTGCCATACTACCACCAAACACTGCTCGCAACCAAACTCAGTTTAAATCAGTAACACCGAGCTCGTGCAGGTCCGAGTGCTCTCGCGAGACATTAAACTGCACTCAAACGACTTATTCTGGCGTTTGTGATGAACGAGGGCTCGAGTTTGATGTGGTCTCCAACCATCCAAAACAAAGGCAGCAGATGGTGGCGATCAGATTCAAATTTGAAAAGAGCATTTGGCCACTCCCAAACTTTGAGGAAAACGCCCAAACTCACCAGGACCACGCTCCTCAAGTCCAGGAATCGGGCTAAACACACTCTAAACACGCACTTTGTGCCGTTTTAACGCGCTTTCCCCCGCATTTTAACACGTTTGAGCGCGTGACCAAGCGACCAGCTCGTGCATACATAAAAATAAAACTCAAATCAGAAGCATATGGACACAATTCAGCGGCCACTCCCTGCGCGTGCATTTTATAGGTCTCCCATACATCGGCTTCTCCATGCAACGCATCGGTGTACAGATTTGTGCGCGGATTTGCGTACGCAACGCACGTTTTTCAATGCACAGGGCTCGATTGTGTCAAAATGCATGACTTCCTCGCGCGATTTTTCAAATGTCTCGCATCACGCTCCACACACTTTGAAAGTTTTAAAGATATTAAACGCACAGTAGAAGCCCGAAACGAACGCTAAACGCGCGCTAGAAGCACGCATTGAACAGAAAAACGCGGCTCTTAGTAACTCTGGGGGTGAAAACGGCGCGCACGGGGAGATTTATTGATCGTAAAAGCAGCACAAAGGAACGGCTCCGTCACGCTGTTACCTCTCTGGTCGTGACTTCCTCCTTCTCGGACACTTTGAAGAGCAGCCGGTCGTTCTCGAGCTCGAGGGAGCGCACGCGGTCGATGTAGACGGCCAGGCGGTCGTTGAGCGCGCGCAGATCCTCTTTCTCCTGCAGGCGCGTGATGCGCGCGGGGCTCAGCGGCGTTTGCGCGGCCGACGCGCGGCTCGGGGTTGCGGTCGCCATATCGCTTCACGCTCCAGACACCCACTTCGGCTCAAATAAACAGTCCTCCGAGGTCCACTTCGGCCCGGTGTACGCAGCGGCCTCCGAGTCGCGCTTGGAACGGCTCTCCGGTGGCGGTTGGAAGTTTTTGTTTGCGGAGTTTTTTGAATGAAACCGTGTTTTGTAGTCCGGGAGCTGGTTGGCTGTCTCTGAAACGGAGGTGTGAAAAGAAAATGGCCGCCGCTAACGTAAAACCGCGCCAAAATTCAGCCCAAGTGCTCATGGGAGATGTAGTCCGACACTTAAAAAGCCCCCAACAGCCATGTGGGAAATATTTTATAGCGTGTTATTATAATTATTATTAACTTTTCGAAGAGCCTTAGCCAATTTATTTTTTTCTCTATATTTTTACATGTGTGTGTAGCTCATAATTTATGAACAAGGTGGATTTTGCTCTATTATATTATATTATATTATATTATGTTTTTTCCCTTTTTTTCATGTTTACGTTTTGAAGTTTTCCTCCTTTTTTCATTTGAATTTTTGTTTGTGGCTCATAATTTACGCACTAATATTATTATTATTACTATTATTATTAACTTAAGTGCAATTTTTTTTAAAAACAGTAAAGAAAATAGACTTATAATAAATATATAATAAATAAAATTAATTGAATATTTTTTTTTTTCGATTAAAAAAGTCATATTGATTTTACTCGATAGAAAGGTTCTGTGATTAAGGGGGAAAACATTAATTTAAAATAATCATTTTAAAGCAATCTCTCACGGTCTACATGTTATTTTTATAAGATCTTTTACTCTCTTCTAGGCGGCGCCACTTTTTCCCCGCGAACTTCTTTCTAGCCGTCGCGTGTGAAAGTTCAGCTTCCGCCTGGCAGCGGTCCTTCCGGTTTGGACGCCATTAGCAAAGCGCAGGTATGAACCTCCGGAGAACCACAAGCGATAAAATCCTATTAATATCTAATCCATCGCGTCTCAATTCAACACAAAAGCGTTCGTTTTTACAAATATAAGCTTTAAGGAGCCGTTTCCAGCAGCTATTGTCAACTTTAAGCCCGATGTTTGTCTGTTTTTGAGGCTTGATGCCGTAAAGCGCTCTGACTCGTTTCTCAAACGCTTTTATTGTAATAAAGCAGCTCAATATCTCCATCTCTGAACCCGAGACGTGTAGAACATGAGTGTATTTATTCGCTGGAGCCATGAAGGATTATATATACTGTCTTTGAGCTGTCCTACAGGCCGCTGATGTCTGACACGAGCGTGTGTGATCCTGAAGCCGGTGATGATGTGTGTTAAACTCTCTCTCTCCTCAGACATGCCCATCAGGTATCCTATGGTGGTTGGTCTTAACAAAGGCCATCCAGTGACCAAAAATGTCGCCAAGCCCAAGCACAGCCGCAGGCGAGGAGTAAGTGTTTAATATAGTTATTATAGAGTTATTGTAGAGTTATTATGAAGGGTGCATGCACTTCCTCAGTATTAATGTCTCGCTTTCCAATACAAATATCTGAACGTCCTTAAATCAAGGAAGTTAAGATGCAAAATGAGGTGCCTTTAAGCTATTTGTCGTTGAGGTATGAAAACTTTTGAACGTGTTCATTTGCAGGTGTTTGCCCGGCATCTTTTGGTGTTTCACTGGAATTAAAGAAATAAAGATAGATTTTACAGGGTTATCAGAAGGTGTAGTCATAGTTATTTCCATATTCTAGTGTTTTTGTATGTTAAATTACATTTAAAAGTAATGGATATCTACTGAAAGTTGCATTGTTCAGCTGTAAAGTGCTGCGAACACATGACCATAATGACAGACTCTACCAGTCAAAAGTTTCCAGACGGACACATTTCTAATGTTTTTTTTTAAAGAAATCTGTTCTGTTCACCAGGCCTGCATTATTTCATCCAAAATACAGCACAAACGCTCAAATTTATACGTTCTTGCTGTTTAAAATAGTAGTTTTCTGTTTGAGTATTTACATTTGTCTGTGATTTAAAAGCAATGTTTTTTTCAGCATCATTATTTCAGTGCCACGTGATCCTTCTGAAATCATTTTATATGATTTACTGCTCAAAAAAAGCATTTCTGACTATCATTGAAAAAGTAAACGAGTCGAATTTTCAAGTTTCTTTAAAAAGAAAGTTCAAAAGGACAGCATTTATCTGAAATAGAAGTCTTTTGCAATGTTATAAATGTCTATTGTAACTTTTCTGATCAATTTGAAGCATCCTCGCTTAATTTCTTTCCAAAATAAAATGTAGCTCTAAGCTTTTTAATGATGTAGTGTATAATGTACCAAAAGCTTTTTATTTCAGATAAATGCTGATCTTTCTATTCACCTAAAGTACTGTTTTAAATATTGATGATGATCACGTGACCCTGAAGACTGAAGTAATGATGCTTTGATCACAGGAATAAGTTACACTTATTTTTTTTTTTAAGTTATGAAAAATAGAAACATTTTTGACATTTAATTTTCTCTGTATTTTGGATCAAATAAATGCAGGCTTGCAGAGAACCTGACTGGTAGTTTATTCTGTTATAATTTCTTGATTTGCACTAAAACGCTTCATAGAAACCCCTAACGTTAATATGATATTTTGTTGTAACGTGGCGTTGTTCTTGCGTTTCAGCGTCTGACCAAACACGCCAAGTTTGTGCGCGACATGATTCGCGAGGTGTGTGGCTTCGCGCCGTACGAGAGGCGTGCCATGGAGCTGCTGAAGGTGTCCAAGGACAAGCGCGCCCTCAAGTTCATCAAGAAGAGGGTACGTGAACACTTCCTCCACTTCACCTGACCTGCTGGTCCTGCTCAGAAACTACCAGACGTCTCGTTAAAGCTGTTTCGTCTCAGTTACTTTAAAATTTCTAAAACGTTTTTTAAATTTTTCAGTCCGAGTTTGGTTTTTGTCTTGATACCGGAGGCCATCATCTGAGTAGTGTTAGTTTAGTAGAATTAAGATACCATTATAGTTTTATCTTTTTAATATTAGAGTCATTATATTTTCAGTTCTATTACATCAAGATAACTAGATAGTAAAGTTTGTAGGCTAACTTTAAGTTGGCTTGAAAAAGCCTAGCTAGAAGTTGGAAGTATAAAGTAATTTTAAAGTTTAAAAGTTTTGAAGATTATAGATGGATAAATAGATGCCAGGGACCTCAGAGTGGTTGCTAGGGTACCTGGCATGGTTGCCAGGGTGTTGCGAGAATACCTGTGTACGTTATATTTATATAAATATATAAACATCATAAATATACACAAGTTAGCAAAAACACCTAAGTTTTGTTTGATTTCTGCTGAGCCTCACATTACCCTGATGATCTGATTGTGTTGTTTTCTCTCTCTCTCTCGTGTGTGTGTGTGTGTGTGTGCAGGTGGGGACTCACATCCGCGCTAAGAGAAAGAGAGAAGAGCTCAGCAACATTCTGGCTGCGATGAGGAAAGCTGCTGCCAAGAAGGAGTAGTCTGTGTGATGACAAATAAACTTGTGTGTGTAAAAACTAGCCTTGGACTCCTGAGCGTTATTGAAACCTGAGCAGCTGATGTTTGCAGAAAGACACCAAGTGTGTTTAACCTGTTTAACTAGAGTAAATATGACCAGTGAGATGGATCCGGCATCATGCACTGCAACACATGACCAAATATGTGCTGTGGTGCTTGATAGGCTGGACTTCAACGTGCAAGAAAACACAATTAAGTGTAAATAATGCTTTTGTGTTTTTGATCAAATGAGATGTTAATTGCGTGCAGAATGTGTTCAGTTGTACACTAATGCATAATATATTAATAGAAATGCGGTATTTACAGTACAAAATGTAAAATGCACTTTCATATCAGTCACCTGATTTTTGTAGAATTTGTAAAGTACATCTGGTATTTATTTTTTGGTGCTTTCCTGTAAAATACTTTATAAATGCATGCATTTTATACATGTAGAATAAATTCAGATACATCTGAGCTACACTATATAGTTAAACTAGAAATATAAGCCTGTGTAGAATTAATATTTAAGTAATAGTAATTCAGATTAAACGTTTGCACTCAATGCATATGTATGATATATTTTAAGATCAATTAATACAACTTTAGTTGAAACGCCTCAGACTTAGGTTTTTAGCCTGGATCTAGGCTTAAGCCGTGTCTGTTAAACCAGGGGTGAAATCAGTACAGAAAAAACTACATGAGGTTATTTCCACCATAGGCTTTTACAAAAATGTAATTTAAAACTTTTTCTCCCTCGGTTTCTGAGTTTATATTTAATTCTGACTTTAATACGTCGCAACAGCGAAACCTAAACGCAGAATTGTGTATAAACTGGAGAAACCTGGACCCTTTTAACACCTGAATAAATAATCTTTCCATTGATGTCTGGTTTGTTTGGATCAGACACAACTATTAGAAAAACTGGAATCTGAGGGTGATGAAAAATCTAAATCGCCTTTAAAATTGAAATTAATTTTGATGAATTAAAATATACATTTACAATTGGAAATGCATAAAATATCTTCATGGAACATGACATTAATTTAATATCATGTCTTTTGTCATAAAAGAAAAATCAATCATTTTCACCCATATCATGTTAGCGGTCGTCCTGTTCAAATCACATTATTATATATTTCTGCTGATTGAACATCCACACAAGCTGTTCCATGATATACATATATATTTATTGTAAATGATTTGAGAGAATACAGTTAAGGCAGTTATTTACAAACATGACACTGGAGATGAAACGAAATATGAATATAAAATCTTGACTGGAGGCTGCGCAGCAGCGATCTCGGGATCCCAGAGTCTCGAAGCTTTCAGGAATCTTGACCACTTTCTGATCCACGTCCCACAAATCAGGAGACACTTTACCTGCTACTTCTGTGGGACACGAGCGCACGAGGACAGAGAGGATCGACCCGGCGCTCGTGATCTCCTGACGTGGCGTACCGAAAGATAAAACGGTAATAAAACAGCACTACGTGTTACTGTCCAGAGAACACGATCTTGTAGATCTCGCTGTAGTTTTCCACGAAATGCACCTCCAGTCCTTCGGTGATGTACTCAGCCAGGTCCGAGAAGTCCTTCCTGTTTTCTGCAGGAAGGATGATGCAGGTTACACCAGCTCTCTTCGCCTGCCGGACGAATACAACACGTTAATATACATGTATAAAATACATATATTGTCATTCTTAGACTGTTAACCACACAAACATACATTTATTCACACACACTAGCAGTCAGGTCTTAAAGCAGTAAGATTTTTAAGTTTTTTTTCTCTTCTGCTCAGTAAGCCATAAAGTACACTGACCCCAAGCTTTTTAATGGTATAGTGTATAATGTTAAAAAAGCTTTTTATTTCAGAGAAATGCTGATCTTTGGATCTTTCCATCCATCAAAGAATCCTGTTCTCAAATAACTATTTTAAATATTGATAATAATAAAACAAAAATGTTTGTTGAGCAGTAAATCAGTATATTAGAATGCTTTCTAAAGGATCATGTGACACTGAAGACTGATGCTGAAAATACAGCTGCGCATCACAGAAATAAATTACTGTTTGATATATATTCAAATATTAAGAAGTTATTTTAAATTGCAAAAATATTTTACAATATTACTGCTTTTGCTGTAAATGGATCAAATAATTTCCAAGCTTGGTGAGCAGAAGAGAAAAAAACATGCTCAAATACTTCAGTACAGAGTACAGAACAGCTTAAAAGTATAATTTGGGTGGAAAGTTATATTAGTCAACATGTTTAGCCCAATAAAACAATCATATTTTAATAGAGAAAACTGCAGAGAACACATTAGTTTGAAGTGAAAGCGTGGCCTCCCTCTCTGATAACTTACAGCGATGGTCTTCTCCTTGATTCCTCCGACGGGCAGGATCTTGCCGGTCAGGGACACTTCTCCCGTCATGGCCACGTTCTGACGCGCTGGGGTGTTGGTGGCCAAGGACAGCAGAGCAGTGACGATAGTGCAGCCGGCGCTCGGCCCGTCTTTGGGAGTCGCACCCTAAACAGATTAACACAAGAAACTAACTAGCCTTCTACCTCAGGGTAATCATACCCTGCTCCTGAAGGGACACCTTTCTCCAACACGGGTTAGAGTTATAATGACAGTGTGTGTTGGAGCCAAAGAGTGGCCCCTTGTCCAGAACTGGACAAGCCATAGCCCTCACCTCAGGCACATGGAGGTGTAAGTGGGATTCCACGAGGAAATCGTTGTCAGGCTGCTCCTTCATGAGGAACGAGCGCGCAAACGTGTACGCAATCTTGGCGCTTTCCTTCATCACGTCCCCCAGCTGGCCCGTGACCTCCAGCGACCCCTCTTTGGGACCTTCTTTTCCTCGCGGTTCCCTCGGTCGCCTCAGAGAAGTCTCGATGAAGAGCGTCGAGCCACCTGCGGAGGAAAGTAGACCCAGTTCTTAAGGTTTTGTGGACTTAACGTCTTTAGGAGTGTTCCCCCCAAATCTGGCATGACTAAGCATTACGAAAATTCACTGGAAACTAGGTGTGTGCGATATACATAACCTGCGATAACAACGTAATTGTTGTTTTAACACGTGATTCGACTTTAATCGGGTATATCTAACAAAACACACCTATAGAGTGTAAGCATAAGTTACTTAATCTATAAGGTTAGACTAGTGTGTGTTAGAGCACAATCTTTAACTGCAAGATTCAGTCCATTAAAAAGTCTTTGAACAAAATAAACAAAGCTAGTTTTATGAGACTTGCATTTTAGATACTGTATTGTTTTTGCTCTATTTTGCCAACAAAAGTAATTCCAAACACAGCCAAAGCACTGTTTTGTTTCTGAATGAATCGCACCGTTTAAATGATTCAGTTCAATCACAATGACTGACTTTTTAACAGCAATTGCTGCCACCTACTGGCAGTTGTAATTATTCTTTTTATAGAATTTTAAATAATTTCAAGTATCAATGTTTTAGGCAAAGATGAATTTTGTTGATAATGGTTTAATTTGCTTAGTAACCCTAATGTCTTATTATTCTAATTGATTGATTAAATGTAAGAATTTGACCACAGAATATAAAAACTTTAATCAGTAGTCTTTAAGGTACCAGCACAATAACACACTCAGCAAATACCAGCTAATAAAATCCCAAATGTCCTACTGGAAACTAGTTTTTGGCTTGAACGTTCTTGGTTGAACCCTTACCCATTGCTGTCCATGCTAGTCCCATGACAACTCCCGGCGGTGTGACATCATACATTCGGTCCACAGTGAAGATGGGCTTCCCCACGTAATCCTGAAGGTTCTCCTGAGTGACGTTCACCTCGGTTTCCTCGCTGCTGACAATGCGGAACGCTACTTTCCGGAACACCTGCAAAGGTACCAAACTTAGCCACACTTGCAAGGCACTCTTGATTTCCACGAAGTGGAAAATACGGATGGAATCCAGTCATAAAAATGGAATTTATGGCTGTCCGAGTAGTATTTAAATATGAATCTTGCATGTGAATGAATGGTGCAGATGCACAGAGTCGTGTACTACATACACACACACTGAAGCACGTGTTTTTAGCCTCTGCCGCCTCAATATATGAGTACATGAACATAATCTCTAGAACTGCTACAAGAATCACTTCATCAGCATTTTACCATTTACTATCGTATCATATACAAAAACTTCAAGAAACTGTGATATGTTTGATAGTAGTGATACTACTGGAACTAATAAAATTATTAAAATGGTATTTTCAAGGACTAATTTAAACACAAATAATAATAAAGTAGTAATAAAATACAAATGAAGTACTTTTAATACAATCTTTTAATTATTTAGAGATGCTTTTGATTATTAAAATTTATCGAAACCAACTAATGGACAGCAGAATTTGATAAAAAAAATATATATATAATAATAATAATAAATACTAAATTTGAGAAAAAAAATTAAATGCATGTTTTAAGGCCTTAAAAATTAAAATGTAATTTATATTAAACATTTAATAAATTGCTGTTAAATTGTTTCATAGGGAAAGAAGTTAGTTGTACCTTCTCGACTTGCTTCTGAAGGTTCCTGACGCCGCTCTCCCGGCAGTACTGTCTGATGAGCACGTTCAGAGCCTCGGGGGTGATTTTCACCTTCTGCTCATCCAAACCGCATAGAGTTCGCAACTGGGGCACCAAGTACCTCTGTGTTGATTATAAAGACCGGGAAAGGACTGAGTCGAATTCTGGTGCCAACAGCACTGATTTTAGTAAAACTGACTTTCAGTTAGAGGGACAATCCGCCTGAAGGAACTTGGGGTTCAAAGAGTTTACTCAAAAAAACGAAAATTAGCCCATAATTTACTCACCCTCATGGCATCCTAGGTGTATACGACTTTGTTCTTTCAAACGAATCCAAACTGTATTTGGCTTAACTCTGTTAAAATCTCCTCAAAAGTTATCAGTTTGTTTACCTGAGCAAAGGAAGTCCCTGAGCCACACAAGGCATGTTTTATTATGGATGGATGGATGCGCTTTATTTGATGTCTTTTGGACTTTTGAACAGAAACACTCACCGCCATTATAAAGCTTGGAAGAGCAAGGACCATTTTTCAATTCTGATTTAATTTGTCTGAAAGAAGAAAGTCATATACACTCAGGATGCCTTGAGGGTGATTAAAACATTCTTATAGGGTCATGGATCACAGCTTTTTAACTACCGGTCTTGAACCAGCAATCTTTTGGTTTCCAGTTCTGAAGTTTACTGACTTCGTCACACCCAAACTGTCAAGCTGACAAGTCGAACTCTGATGCCAACTTCAATTTATGCAGTGAAACGGTGAGACTTTGTGATCAACTTACAGAGACAACTTAAAGGAGCCGTATGTAAGAAATGTATTGTAATAATCATAAAATGTATTTGTTATGTTCAACAGGCATTAAGAAAACATGTTAATTAAAAGTACTCATATCGCTGACAGTAGTAGTACAGCCTGGA
>JAUCMR010000056.1:960997-974441 GCA_032357425.1 Enteromius argenteus
TCTAGTTGCTGTCTTCAATTTGGCAACCTGCGTGTGCGTCAAGTCTGAGTAGGAGGGGCCGGGTGAAAAAAAACATCGCCAATATTTTGAATTTGAACTGCAATACCTAGTTCAACCACTCGGTGTCAATCCTACATACGGCTCCTTTAAGCAACTTAAGGGAGTTAGCGGACTAGCACAAGGCTTATGCCTCACTAACTACGGGTCTTTAACCAGCAACCTTACAGATCCAAAATGCCATGCAGAACCAAAAAACGGTCGTTCAGATTCACAAAAAGAGATTACCAATTTAACGTACCTCCGCAATGGCCAGTTTCTCCTGAGCAACGTAACCTGATACGTTGATCATTTCCATGCGGTCTCTTAAGGGTTCAGGAATGGTGTCGAGAACATTGGCCGTACAAATGAAAAGCACCTGATGAAAACACCAAGGAAGATACAATGAAACCAGGGTCTCCTTCCAACAAATGTGGATTTTCGCTGGTCTATACCTTAGACAGGTCCACGGGCACATCCAGGTAATGGTCAAGAAAGTTAGCGTTCTGCTCTGGATCTAAAAGCTCAAGTAGAGCAGAAGATGGGTCACCCTGGTAACCTCGACCTATTTTGTCAACCTGCACAACCAAAAGATTAACACAGCATCAATCGTTTCGGCATAATTAAGACCAACATTTTTTAGCACAGGGCAGGGTTAAGATTAGATTTGTATATCATACCTCGTCAATAAGAACCAATGGGTTTTCAGTCTTCGTTTTCTTTAGACACTGGATGATCTTTCCTGGCATTGCACCAACATATGTTCTCCTGTAATACACAAGCAAAAAAAAAAATGTACATAGAGTTTGAAAATAAGTATTGGCTCTATATAACGGTCATTAGCACATACCTGTGGCCTTTTATTTCCGCCACATCCGTCATGCCTCCCACGCTAAAACGGAAATACTCGCGATTAAGTGCTCTGGCGATTGAGCGGGCGATACTAGTCTTTCCAACTCCAGGAGGTCCATAGAAACACAAGATCTTTCCCTGTGTGCTGCCTCTCAGCTGGCTTACGGCTATAAACTCCTGTATGAATGAACAATCACCGGGGTTAATAGGATTTTCCCCATTCTCAAGGGATAAAGGTCAAGACTCTCATGCTTGCGTTTTTTTACCAGAATGCGTTTCTTGACGTCCTCCATTCCATAGTGGTCCTCTTCCAAAACCTCTCTGGCTCGACTCAACTCCAGGTTTTCCTGGCTGTTGGTGCCCCAAGGCATGGAGGTCAGCCAGTCTAAGTAGTTACGGGTAACACTGGGGATTTTAAGAGGGGGGAAGTTTGAATTAATAAATTACCACCTTAAATGAGCTACTTTGTGGAACATGGTGTCTGGTTTGTTGCTGGTCTATCAGGTCGAAACCAGGTCAACCAACTTGTGGTCCAACAAATCAGCAATTTAGTGCAGCTTATAATCAGACAAAATCCATATACAACCATCTTAAAATGGTTTTAGCAGGGTTTTGTCAATGTTGTTGCTGGTCTAAGATGGTCCAGATCTAGCAGCTCATCCAGTCCAACTAATCAACCATCTAGAGTAGCTTGGAGCAACTAATGGCCAGGTTTCTGTTAACCATTATGTGGATCTAAGGTGGTCTACCAGGTCCACCAGCAGGTAGTCCAATGGATGAACCTTTTATCAGCTAAAGACCAGCTAGAATCCATGTACAACCATCATAAGCTGGTTTTAAGTGAGTTCAGCCAACTTTCGTGCTGGACTAAGGTGGTCTACCAGTTCCACAAGCTTGTAACCCAACAGATCAACCTACTAAAGCAGTTTGGAGTTTTATCAGCTTAACTGTTGTGGGTCTAAGGTGGCCTAGTAAGACCACTAGTTAGTAGTCCAACTGATTAAGCATTTAAAACGGTTTGGGGTACTCGAGCATTTTCATGGACATTAAGAAGCATTATATAACCCATAGATGACAAAGATGGACTCTTACTTAAACTCCGAGGAGTGGTTGTCCAGCAGCCCCAGCTTGTTCAGCTCCTCGTTAATGACGTCCATGATGTGTTGAGGCACAGTGCGATCCTTCAGCCTCTCCCTGAACTTCTCCTCGATGGCGTCCTTGTCCTCTT
This sequence comes from Enteromius argenteus, assembly GCA_032357425.1. Classification (NCBI taxonomy): domain Eukaryota; kingdom Metazoa; phylum Chordata; class Actinopteri; order Cypriniformes; family Cyprinidae; genus Enteromius; species Enteromius argenteus. Next base: position 963,114 of record JAUCMR010000056.1, read on the forward strand.
TCTCCAGGCCCAGCTCCTTCTTGATGATCTTCAGCTGCTCCTGGAGGAGGTACTTCCTGTGCGTCTGCTTGATCTTCTCCTCCACCTGCGCAGCGAGACCAAAGGCCATCAAATTAACCCAAACCCAAACGGACGAGCAGCAAGAGCTCGCTCCCTTACCTCCCGGCCGAGCCTCTGCTGCAGCTTGCTCAGCTCGTACTCCTTCTTCAGCAGAGACAGCGCTTTGTAGAGCCGCTTGGGAATCTGTAAAGACGTTTTTTAACGTTAGATGCGCACTAGCGTTCGGAGAAGCTGTTTCGGGGGTTGTTAACGTACGTTGGTTTCCTCCAGGACGTCCTGTAGCTCCTGCGATTCGGCCCCGGTCAGCGCCGCTCCCATGTCGCTCAGGTAGATGGGATTGTCCACCACTCTCTGACCGGCCTGCATCATCTGCAGCACGGACTCTCTAGAAAACAAACGCGTTCACGAACGGTGCCTTAGAGTGCGGTTCTGAACACCCTCTTTGAGCTGTCTTACCTGTACAAGGGGTTCAGAGCGATAATGTCCCGGATAGTCTTGACGATCTCTGCAGTCAGGGCCTGGTTTAAACCAACAGAGTGCATGAATTAATCTTAACATTTAGGCTATCCTAGATGCTTAATGAAACATAGCACCTTTAACAGGGTACAATTAAAAACAGAAAACATACTTAAACTTCAGCTAGTTCTTAAAGTCAACATTTAACATTTTAAAAACTGTTAGATGTTTTTAACATAAGCTTAGACTGAAATGAAATAAAATCTGAAACACTTCAACTTCACGTAAACGCTAAAGGTTGAAGCACTGAAATAAAACTGAAATGAACATTAATAAAAAAAGCTGTATAGATGTTTTAAAATATAATAGAATTGACCGTTTAGTTTATTATTTAAATAATGATTTTTAAAAAAACTACCCGTTTTAAGATGCTGAATGAAATTAAGTAAATAAAACTTAGAACAGCAAGTTAATAAAGGCAACATTTTTAATTTAGTTTAAGCTGAAGTACTAAAATAACTTAAACATAAACAAACAAACAAATAAAAGAAAAATGGAGGGAAATGACATATTGGCATTTCAGTCAAATATTGTTATGAAATATTAATTACTAAGGCAACACTTTTCATTTTTGATTAGTTCAAGTAATAAAATAACCAAAATGGAAATAAACACCATCTAGACATTTTATAAAGTAAAATAAATATTGACTTAAAATTATATAAATAAATTATATATATATATAAATAACTAGAATTAAAAATAACAAATATATAAGTGTGGGTGTGTATGTATATATATTTTTTTTATTTATTAATATATTATAATTAATTCATTTATTATTATTTATATATTATTTTATTTTTAGCATTTCAGTCAATGTTTAAAAAAATGTTTAAAGTATATTTTGAAATAATATCAACATTGACTTAAATAAAAATGTAGCTGCTAAAGACAACATTTATTTTCATTTATAGTTGAAGTACTAAATAACTTACAATAAAACTGAAATACAAATTATTAAAAACTATACAGATATTTAAACACCTAATAATAAATGACAAACGCACAACAAAACCATTAAAACTTTAACTATAAAAATAAAAGCTCATTAAAAATACGAATAACCCCAATAATGCCACTGACCTTGACCTCTTCTGTGACCTGGAAGTCGTCGTGGACCACGTTGTCCACCTCCACCATGAGGACTCCAGGCAGAGGAAGAGCCTCCAGCACAAACTCAGCGTCCCGCACCTTCTCCTCCATCCCCTCGGCCAGCGACGCCGAGTCTTTACGAGAGCGCTTCTGCTTCCTCCGCGCTGCTCTGGGCTCGGCCTCGTCCTCCAGCTGCTCGTCCGGCTCCGGCTCCACCTCCAGCTGCTTACTGATACGGATCCTGAGAGACCCCAGGGGTCAGAGGTCAGAGGTCTCATCTCCAGCAGCACACCAAGATGGTGCACATTAATAATGAAAACACATTCATTACAAAACAAATATTCTGATCTCCCTCTGGAGACTTTTTGTGGTGGAACATGGAATTTAAATACATTTGAACTGAAAGACAATTTCAAATTTATATTTAAATAAAACTTTGAATTGAATTTTAAATATATTTTTATTTAAACAATTTAATAAATTAACATTTAGTTACATTCATATTTGTCTGTGTGTGTATAGAAGTTCTTGTTTACATTGAGTGTGTGTGTGTATACACATATATATATATATACACACACACACACACACACATACAGGTTCTTGTTTACATTATATATATATATATATATATATATGTGTGTGTGTACATTATATATGTGTACATTCTAGTTTATATAGTGTGTGTGTGTGTAGGTTCTTGTTTACATAATGTATGTGTGTATAGGTTGTTGTTTGTGTGTATAGTGTGTGTGTGTATGTAAGTTATTGGCTACATAGTTTAAATTAAAATAAAATTAAATAAAAAAAATGTGAATAAACTTAATATATAATTTTATGTATGTGAACTTTTATGTATTAAATGCATGTATGATTGTAAACTGAAAGGTCAGAGCTTCCTCTCTTGACTTGATCACCTCCTGTGTCCCATCACGATCATCCGCAGTTTGTCTCCGAGGTCCTGCATCTCGTGGATCTGCACGAAGGTCCCGGTGTGATACACCGCATCCAGACTCTCCACCACATCAGACTCGTTACTGACGACACACACACACGGAGTCAGCACTGATCCACCTCCACACACACCATCATCATCACCATCATCACTCACTTATCGTCCTTCTTCAGGAACACACCAGCGTACGGCTGAGCCAGACGCACTTTACGCCTCAGCAGGTCCACCAGCTGCTTGTTTTTGACCTGAAGATGACACAATATTAGTTAATAACCAGCGACACACTTTATATCAGCATCTGCTGCACTGCTTGAGAGATCTCACTCATTTACACCAGCAGCAGAAAAAGCTTGATCCAGCTCAGGACTGTTTCTGAGATAATCACCGTAACAGGTGTTTTCAGAGAGATTATGTTGGGAAGAAATCATTTATACAAAAATAAAACATCTTATACCTTTATTTAATGTCTTATTCATGTGATTCACCAAAGATGTTCGGCAGAATGATGTGTCATGTATATATATTTTTATATATAGATAATAAAATGGTGAACGAGGGAGTAACTGTGTGCCAAACATCTTTATTTGTACTTAATAATTTTAATTACATAATGACTTTGTGATCACCTTTATTTGTTACAGTATGTATGGCTCAATACTCAAAGTGCAGAAGCCGAATAATTCAACTATACAGATTAATCAGTGACATCATAGACGATTAGATGATTATCAAAATAACCATTTGTTGCAGCCTTAATAACTCAAAAAATATGTAAACTTGTAAAAGTGTTTATTTTATATTTTGTCTAAAGATTCAATAAACTGCTCCATTTCCAAAAATAAATAAATTAAATAATAATAACAATAACAACAACATTTAATTTGTAAAATTATATATGTATATATATATATATATTTTTTTTTTTTTTTTTATTATAAAAACTATTTAATAAACCTGAGATTTATTTTTTATCCCATTTAATGGAATAATCGATTATTATCATGATAACCCTAATTAATTAATTAATTTTTAATATTACTCAACAAATATGAATATTATATTTTGTTTAAAGGTTAAATAAAATGCTCCATTAACAAAAATAAATATATAAATAATAATAACGTACATAAAATATTATTTTTCTGACTTTTACTTTTTAAATTACATATAATTATGTAAATAATCAAGCATTTAATCGATTACTTTAAATGTCATAAAATCCAAATAGATTGCCATAAAACGTTTTTATAGAGATTTTTAGAGTATATCAGATAAAAAACGACTTGATATCAAATATCCAAGTACTGACAGATATTTAACCAGGTTAACCAGCCACAAACTAGTCGCAGAGAACTTTCTAGACTCCCTCTGAGGATGACGTAATCCCTCGCGAGTCAGCACCGCAGTAAACACTAAAGTGAACTTCAGTAGAGGTCAGAGGTCAGGCACCTCGATGATTTTGATGAACCTCGGGAACACCGGGTTTCTGTTCACGGCGACGAGCGGCACGTTCGGGAAGACCTCGGGCACGAGCATCGGCGTGAGCGCTGTCATCTGAGGAGGAGGAGGGTAAGGACCTTCATCGCCTCCGGACTCCTCGTCTCCGGCGGACCCCGCGCTGCTCTCGCCTCCGTCCTCCCCGGAGAAGCCGCTGCCCTTGTTCCCGAAGAGGAAGCGCCGCTGACAGCCGGAGCCCGGGGAGCGCGCCGCCGTGACCCGACTCCACCGGTCACTGAGCGCGGATGCCGCGGTCCTGGCGCTGCGTGACCACGCTCTGCTGGAGACGCTGGAGTAGGAGCGCAGGACGCGCGGCGAGGAGCGCGGGAAGAGAGCGTTTAAACCCGCTCTGATCATGACTGAGGAGGCGTTTCTGGACGCTCTCCACACTCGCATGTACGCCGCCATCTTTGATCTGGAGGATTCTGTGCGAGGATCACGTGACCGCGACGCTGTCTGGTTCTGATGACGCAGAGGCGAGGCCACGCCCCCGTGTTTACATATAGGAGAATAAACTTAATAGTTTTTTGGATGTCCCTGTTTGATCTAAAACGTCACAATTTCTAAGTGTAAAATTAAATGCATCCTAGTCTTACATTTATCTTTTATAAAAGTTGTTTTACTTCATTTGTTCTTGCAAAATGTGTAAATATGAGGAATATGTGAAGAACTTGCATTTTGAGAAGTTTAATAAAAAATGTAGTAGTTTCGTTGTTTACTATTATTCACATTGATGCAATCGGTAAAATACCAGAAAAAATGAAAAGGAAATGAATAAATAAATAAATAATAAATGAATAAATAAACTCGTTCAATTGATTAATTCATTTTATTTTATTTATTTATTTATTTATTTATTTTTGCTAAATCCCACCCTCCCAAATATAAATATTATACTCTATAATTGCTGGAAGTATCCAAATAACATTTTAAGTCTTTACAAAAATAGAAATTGCAAAAAAAAAAAAAACAACAACAAAAAAAACTTAGCTTGGAAAAAAAATAGATTAGATAAATAATAATCTCGTCTTCGCGTGAGAGTAAAAAAAAAACACAAGTCTTTAAACACCAAAGAAAAAAAATATGACGTGAAATGTGAGGGCATTGACGTCATCTCTCGGCGCCGCAGAAATACACGTGTGTGGCTGGAGCCGAGCGGCGCTGCGCGGAGGAAAGTGTCCGAGAAAGCGAAGAAACTGATCCTTTCAAACAGAAATCATGGGTAAAAAACTAAAAGTGGGGAAGAGCAGAAAGGACAAATTCTACCACCTCGCAAAAGAAACCGGTGAGTCTCGTGAACATGCACGTGAAGACCCGCGCGCGTGAGATCACGTTAGGACCGTGTGTTTTGGACGTTTACTCCAGTAAATGACGGGCGTTATATGAGATCATGTTAACATTATATTCCTCTAAGTGCGGTGATAATATTATGGTAATGATTGTAATGTCGTCTCCAGGCTGAGGTGATGAGTGTAATCTGATTTATATCGTGCTGTCTCTCAGGTTATCGCTCCAGATCGTCCTTCAAACTCATTCAGCTCAACCGGAAGTTCCAGTTTCTTCAGAAAGCTCGAGCTCTGGTGGACCTGTGCGCGGCTCCGGGAGGATGGTGGGGAAACTAACCTGCTAGTTAATGTTGGACTGGTTGACTAACTAGAACCTTGAAAGCCTGTTTTACTGTCCCCTGAAGTCTGTTATGTTCCGTCCCAAATTATTGTTATTTTGTGAAATTAATTTTATTTTCCATGAGTTTTTTGTAAAAATTGTTTTATTGTTTCCATTTTATTTTTTTACCCAAATTCTTTTTTTATTCTTTCCCATTGTTTTTAAAATACATTTCATATTTTCATTTCAGTTTTTCCCAATTCTATTTTAGTTTAGTGAATTGTTTTACTTTTATTTAATATTTCTGTATTTAGTTTTAATGGCTAAATTAACTTTTTGTAACCAGAAAGTGTGGGTAATTAACTGAAATAATGAAACCTATACAATTTAACAACATAGATTATTAAAGGTTTAATAAAAATAATTTTAGGGCCTTTTAAAATCTATTTATTTGTCCTAAATTATGTCTTTTTCTTCTCTGTAATGCATTTTAATGGTTCATGAAAACTTTAATCAATTAATTTCCTAAAGCTTTAACTTTTTTTTAATAGTTCCCTATGAAATGTTTTATTGTTTTTCAGAAATTCTGTGTTTTCTGTTTTAATTTTTCTGTTTATTGTTTAATACAAATGTATGAAGAACGGTGGACGTTTTATATGTGTTATATTATATTTACTTTATTGGTAAGCAGTGATGCACAGCAGAGGTGTCCTGTAAAAGTTAACAGTTTGAGCCGGTAGATATATGTTTAACTTCGTCCAGAAAGAGTCTGTTTGCGCTGGTTTCACGATCTCTCTTCATGTTCAGGTTGCAGGTGGCGTCCAAGTTCATGCCGGTGTCCAGCCTGATCATCGGTGAGTGGTCTTGACGTGAAGCGCGTGGGATTAAGACCCAGACTTCAGGTTTGACGCTGCTGTTGTTTTCTCTTCAGGCGTGGATCTGGTGCCGATCAAACCCATCCCGAACGTGGTCGCGCTGCAGGAGGACATCACCACAGAGAAGTGCAGACAGGTGCGTGTTTAAAGCAGTGTTTGTGAGCGCAGTGCTGCTTTGTGTACAGCTCCAGAAGTTGTGAATCAAACTGTGAGTTGAGTGTATGGCTGTGAGCCTCCGTCTCTGCTCAGGCGCTCAGGAAGGAGCTGCAGACCTGGAAGGTGGACGTGGTGCTGAACGACGGCGCGCCGAACGTGGGAGCGAACTGGCAGCACGACGCTTTCTCTCAGGCTAACCTGACTCTGATGGCGCTCAAGCTGGCCTGTGAGTTCCTGACCAAAGGAGGCACCTTCATCAGCAAGGTCTTCCGCTCCAAAGACTACCAGCCGCTGATGTGGATCTTCCAGCAGTTCTTCAGGAAGGTGCAGGCCACCAAACCACAGGCCTCCAGAAACGAGTCCGCCGAGATCTTCGTCGTCTGCCAGGGTGAGACTCTCAAACTATCTACGATCTATCAGCTGGTCTTTCTGTCTCTGTAGTTACTGTCTCTCTAATTCTTTAGTTCTGTCTGTATAGTTTCATCATCTGTTCTATAAATGAATCTGTCTCTCTTTCGTTTGTTAAAAGTATTTTGTTCTATCATTCGTTTTTGTTTTTGTTCTAACGTTTGGTTTTCTTTTCTTTTGTTGTTGTTTGTTCTAGTTTTGCTGGTTTTTAGTTTTTTTGTCTGTTTGTTTTAGCTATAATTAGTTTGTTCTGTTTTTGTTCTATGTAATTAGTTCTATTGATTGTTTGTCCTTTATCTGATTTTTCCGTTCGAACGTTTATCCGCTGTATTCATTGTCCTGTATATTGTTTGTTTTAGCTATCGTTTGCTTGTTCTATTGTTTGTTCGTTCGTTCTAGCTAGCTTCGTTCAATCGTTTGTTCTATTGTTTGCATGTTCTATCGTGTGTTCTAGCTATCATTCACTTATTTTGTTGTTCATTTGTTTGTTCTAGTTGTCGTTCTGTCATTCGCTTATTCTGCCGATCACTTCATCTTTTGTTTTTTTCTGTTATTTGTCTGTCTATAGTTCATTCTCTTATTCGTTACAAAATTGTCTATAATTATATCTAGTTTATTTGTTGCGTCTGTTTGTTCTAATTGCATTTATTTTTCACTTGTTTGTTCTATCAATTCTTTCTGTTCTATTTAACGTTCTATGTATAAATATTCTGTCATATAACTGTTATTTCATCCTGTCGCTTTTTTTCTATCTATCATTCATTCAATTTTTTTGGTTTCATTCGTCATTTCACTCATTATTTCTATCACCTGTTCTACAATTCTATTGTTCTCTTTATCTGTCTGCTTGTCTACATGAACATATTTATCTTTTCTTCAGGTTTTTTGGCTCCGGATAAAATTGACAACAAGTTCTTCGACCCCAAACACGCTTTCAAAGAGGTCGACGTACAAGTGAAAACCGTCAAGGACCTGGTCAGCAAGAAAAAGCCCAAGGTATGTCTTACTACATTTTACTTATGTTTACATTCATTTAGTTTAAATTACAGTGGTGTAGTCTCTAAATGACAAAAAACATTTTATTTAATCTAAACTATTAATAAACTGATATAAAATATATAATAAAGATAAATAATACAATGTGAATAGTGTCATTGTTTTTTTTTTTTTGGATGCAATGCAGATTTATATTTTGAGTTATAAAAAATATAATTTTCCGTAGGATTTTATGATAATATCTTAATATTATAATTCAATACAAGTATTATTAATTATTAATAAAATACCAAGATCTAAATGTCTACATATGTATATAATTTTCTTATATTTCGTATGACATTTTATGATGGGTACTTTCTGTTTTCTTTTATGTAAACTTTGATGAAATATAGTGTAAATAAGAATATAATTAATGAAATATAAACAATGTAAATACAAAAAATTTAATATTATTAACATTTGAATTTAATGATTTAATGCTTTTTTTATCATTAATATTTTGATGCAGATGTCAGACAAAATTGTAAAGCTTGTAATATCATCCTATAATATCAAATATGAATGTGTATATGTGTGTGTATATACGTGTATATTATTTTATGATATTCATTGTATTATAATAAATACTTTTTAACATTAAGGCCTATATTATTGTAAGTTCTTTTATAAACACACTTATCCTTATCTATTTTTTTAAACATTGTATTTATTCATGTATTTCTCTGCGTTGTTTCAGGCTGAAGGCTACAACGACGGTGATCTCACTCTGTATCACACCTTCTCAGCGACCGAATTCCTAAAAGCTGAAAACCCGGTCGATTTCTTGAGCAAAGCCAATAAAGTATGACTTCAAATCTCCAGCCATCAGAGCGCATGTATGTCGCGTGTTTTGTACGTCTAATTTCCCTGTTTCTGCTCCAGATAACCTTCGATAGCCCCGAGCTGGAGTCGCACCCCCTCACTTCTCCAGAGATCAAAGAGTGCTGCTCCGATATTAAAGTCCTGGGCCGAAAGGAAATGCGGTGAGTCGCTGCGCCTCTTGACCATATATGGACAGTCAGTGTTCCGAGCTGAAATCTGATTGGCTCTTTTGTTGTTAGTCTGCTGTTGTCATGGAGATCCAAGCTGAGGAGGTTCCTGGCTAGAAAGCTGCGACAGGAAGCTAAGGAGCTGCAGCAGGAAATGAGGTGCGTCGTCATCCCGTTATATAGTTCACGTATCGTAGATTCAAATTCTGTTAATAACTACGTGTTTTGTTGTGGTTTTAGCTCAGACGATGACAACAGTGATATTGACGAGACGGAAAGCAAGAGAAAGGGAGGTGAACAGAAGGATGAGGAGGGTGATGAGGAAGAGGAGCTGGACAAGAAGCTGGCGCTGATGAAAGCTGAAGAGTTCTCCGAACTCAAACGGTAGATTTATATCACTGTACAACTGTGTGATGTTTACTGTTTATGTGTATCTCAACCAAACTATTAATACAGCTTGAACAGTGTTATATTATTGTCAATTTAATAATAATGTAAATATAAAATATAATATAATATAATAAAGCACTTTGGATAAATGTTTACTCAATGAGTAAACGTAAAAAAAAAAGATAAATTTTTAAAAAGATTTGGTAATAATTTTAATAATAATTTAATATAAATTCTTAACTTACAGTTTAAATATTAAATAATAAAGCAAATGATAAATACATAGTTTACTTTAATTTATAATCGCATCCAAAATAATCTTGTTTACGTAATGTGTGTGTGCTGTGTATATTTATGAATATATAAACACGCATGTATATATTTCAGAAAAATTAAATATATGAAAATTTATAATTTAAATTATATAAATATAAATATAGAATATATATTTATTATATAGATTTTTTTAAATAACTTAATAAAAATAATTGAATACAGTCTTATATTCAAGTAGTAAAATTGATTCAGTCTAAATATGAATATTTATTTATTTTTTGTGATGTAAAGTTTTATTAACAATATAAACAATTTAATATGTTAATATCAAGATCTAAATAAAAATATTTTAATTACTTTAAATAGAAAATATTATAAATCTAAACAAATCTAGATATGAAGTTTTATTAATTCTGTCATTTTTAATCGTTTTTACAAATATTCTTTTGTGTAGGTTTTTAGTTTTAATTTACGTATTTTATTAATTTGGAAATGTTGACATGTAGCTAAAGTTAAATATTTCTGAAATAAGTTTTTTTTTTTTTTTCCCAGTTTTATTAGGTTTATTTCAAGTGTTTAATTTGTTTTTCTCATTTAGTTTTAATTTAGTCACAATAAGCGTGCTGAATAAACGTTAAACTTGCGTCTTCGAGGCTGGTGTTTCTAACAGATGTGACGTGTGTTTTGTTGGTAAACAGGAAGAAGAAGAAGCTGCTGAAGGAGAAGAGGAAGCAGAGAGAGCGAGTGGAGCTGAAGATGGATCTTCCTGGCGTCTCCATCGCTGAAACCAGCGACTCCTCCATGTTCTCTCTCAACGCCATCAAGAAGGCCCAGGTAAGAAAGCAGCAGGTCTCCAGGACGCTGAGTGACTCCTGAGCTCGTCCTGATGTGTGTGTGTTTGTGTGTGTGTGTTTGTTCAGGGTCTGAGTGAAATCACGCAGGGAGACATGAAGGGAGCCGACGCTTTAGTGGACGATGAGGAAGAGGACGACCTGCACATCTCTGATGAAGACGAGGACGAGCGCATGTCTCTGGCCTCTGACCTTGACTCAGACGACCTCGAGGAGATCCAGAAGAAAGAGAAAGAAATCGAGGAAAAGATGCCAAAGAAGAAAAAGTATGCTTCTTTTCCCTTCCTTTTGTTGAATATGCTTGGTTTGTCTGTTACTTTAACACATACGATATTAATTGTCATATGTAAAATATATATTTTAGATTTAAATTTTTTTGTTTTCTCAATATAAATGCTAAATTTAAAATATGTATTGTTTCTTTGAAATTTTTTTTTTAAACATTTTAAATACAAATATTAAAATGTATATTTTTTCCACTTTTTTAATAATTTAAGCGTAATGCAAGCAGTATTTATTTTAGTTTTATAATAATTGTTTTATATGACGTTTTATATTAAGTGTTTTTTTCTCCTTTTTTTATTTAAAGCATAATGTAACTATTTTATATATTTGTT
>JAUCMR010000056.1:993024-1003238 GCA_032357425.1 Enteromius argenteus
CAAAATAAATTTTTGTACCAGGCTGTAAACATGTTTTTTTCTACTGTAAAGTTGGGCATTTTAACATGGAGAGTCAACGTGATTGACTCCCTTTTGGAGCCAGCCTCCAGCGGCTACTCGATGAATTGCAGTTTAAATCACTTCCGTGTTGGTTTCACTAGAGGAAGCGGGAGGTTGCCGCTTGATCAAAACCCGAAACTTTTACCGAAATAAATCAGAAGGGAAAGGAAAATATGAAATATGAAAGAAACTGAGAAGAATGTTGAAGAAATGAAAGAATACTTTTCTCTAATACACATCAGCCACAATTAATGACAATTAATGATTATTTTTTAACCTCTTTTCGCCAGTTTAATATTAACGAGTCTACAATGCCTGATGATTTTGGATAAAAAAAGAGAGAGATCTGAGATTCCTTCATCCAGAGTCTCTCCAGACCCTTCAGATTCCCAGCTCCACGCTGATATTTTATCTTCTTAAATTTATAGGGTTCAGGTCACGCAACTGGGAACTATGGTGACCCATTTTTTTGATGACCGCTCAGAGATTTCAAGGCATTTTGCAGGCGTTTCTGTTGGAATATGCAACCGCTGTCCATTATAAGGCTTTCTGACCTCAAGACTTAACTATTTTCTGCAATTTTTCAGCTGTGATCCCTGGAGAGTCTTTGGCCACTCAAACTATCTTTCTCATGTTGCATGAAGTCAACACATACATAAACAATATACTGTTGGCATTTCCTGTTGATTAATAAATAAGTAGTTTGGAACTACTTATTTATTGCTCTAATGGTGGAAATGGAAATGTCCGTTGCTTTTGCTCTTTTTTTTTTAATTACTATTATTTATTTTTTTCTATTCTATTTTCGTGAGTTCATATTTTGTGACTTCATATTTTATGGGAATACAGATTTTCAGAAATGGCACGATTTCTAAGATTACAAATAATTGTGGCCAATGTATGAGAGAATTTATTATTATTATTATTATTATTATTATGTTTCCATGTTTTATTCAGATTAGCAGAGTCACTTATGAATTAATCTAGTTTATTTTAGTACTCCATAGTCCAGCTGAGTATTCCAGGAAGCAGGGTTAATTTACCATCTGCTAAACCCTGAACTCTCGGTTGATTAAAGGGTTAGTTCACCCAAAATTTAAATTTTGTCATTAATTACTCACCCTGATGTCATTCCAAACCCCTAAGACCTTTTTTTTTTTAGAACTGAGAGCCTTTAAATACCATGCAGGTATCGCACATAACTGCTATCTGGGAAAACCCCCAGGAATACGAAAAGCTGTACTTAATCTGTGCTTCACAGAGACATTTTTAAAACCTTATTTCACCCTTAGGATAGTCCTGGCCTGATGGTTAGACAATGAAACTCGTAACCCGACGGCGTCCTTTCCTTCCTCTTGGCTTAATCTAAATCATGCCTGGGAAACCGCGCCTAAGAGTCTATATCCAGGAATTCTGACTTTATCTCTAAAGACTGCAGAGAAGCACTTTTAGAATTGCATAATGTAAAACAGCAATTGCACGAAAAAATTTTAGCTCCATTTAGCTCCATGATTAAAAAAAAAAAAAAGTCGCACTTACTGGCACGGGTTTCTATTGGTTCTTTGGGGAACCAAAATGCATGAAATTAATAGCGAAACACCCGTTATTTTTAAGTGTATTTCAAGTCTTTGAAAGTCATGCAACTGTTCGCATGATGCATTAGCCTAGTGTTAGAAGAGCAAAGAACACACCGTTAGCTCTTGAATTGCATTGGAGCAGACAAATGACGTCAGTGTTGTACATAAACTTTTCATTTAACCTACTGAAAAAACGTCTTATTAAAACAGTAAAACCCATAAGAAAGCAAAGGTTAGCAAACTCTCTTACCTTTTCTCGAGCACTACAATCGTTTGTTCCTGATGAAATCTGCAGAAAACTGATAATCTCAAGCACAAAAAGCCTTAGTCTCTATATAAGTCCTAAATATAACGGATCATGCACCAACATGCATTGTCTTTTCCAGGCTGAAGAGATAAATGCGCCACGCTTTTGCAAATATCCCTAGATATGTCGATCAGATTACATAAACACGCTTTTCTGTTATGGGATGATCTTCGTCCTGCTGTGCTGTTGACGTGAAGGCGTCTGCATCCACACACACACACACGCAGTGGTTACATGTGTTCTTAATTTCCTCTAGGACTTTTCAATTAGTGTGCATCTCTTTAGATGCCTAAAAATTTACCAGATTAACACGCAACTCAGTTTTGAGTGCATTGAGACGTACGGTGTACGGTTTTGTCAGTGCTACTGACTGATTTGAATAATAATCACAGGCAGGCAATGAATACATTCACATGTAGATACATGTTACCGTGCAATCAAAAAGTTAGTTTCTAATGACTCTTGCTAACGGGCTCTTCTAACGAATCCAAAGCACAGCGCGACAATATTGCACGATTTTCTTTCTCGTTTTGTTTGTATTCGCACAAAGTGCATGTATAAAGCGTATGTTTACTCAAAGAACATTGCTGTCCGAATTCCTAAACGAAAGACTCGGATCTTTTTATACTGGAAATTCAGCGCAGTTCGAATCCATAGCTGGCGACTCAGAATCGATTCTTTTTAGCGATTCAAAAACATACCACACAGGCTTTTGCATGTTGTGCTTAAATATTTAGTGTAAGGTTCTAGCATGAGCAGTAGTCAACATAAAGAAACATAAAATAGATAAATGAATTAATGTCGATTAATATTGCTGCCATTATACCCAATGCAATTTCACTCTTATTTCTAACTTTGCATATTTTAGAATCAGAAAACAAGTACCAGTTCAATGAACAAATTTAATGATCCCTGCAACATAATAGTGGGACATCCTGAAACTCGCATAAACAAATTCCAGTTGTGATAATTATAGAGCTAAAGAAACAATGGAGACACTAATTTCCTTAGCACTTGATTTATTCAAACAATGCCAAAGCCAATCTCACAGAGACTACTTTGAATTACACATTAGGCAATAAATAGATCAAACAAGATGTTTACCGACATATTGATACAAAAAAAAAAAACAACAACAACACGAATAGTGCAATATAAACAAATTATTAAAGTTGGGATTCTTGCATTGTGGTTATTAGACAGTCGCTCAGGGGACTTTGAGGCTGTGGCTTCCCCGCGACTGGATGAAATGTTGTTCGAATCCATTTGAACGGATCAGTCCAACAAGTAATCTCCATTTTAGGAAAAAGCATGCATTCATTCGCACAAGAAATTCTCAGAGTTCATCCGTGTCAATTCCACCAGCAACCAGCAGAGCGAGTCCGCCAGCCGACGACCAAGGTACCAAACCTGAGGGGCAGCAATCCCATGATGCATTGCAAGTCAGTCCCGGCCCTGAGCGAGAGGTTCTTAGCACCATCCAATGCCCCAGAACTTTAAAATAGCGCCCCCTTCAGGATGGAGAGCATCCCCACACTATAAAGTGCACTCGAACGGCTACACGTCTCTCATCTCTTGAACATATTGCAACATACGAACACACACACACAAAATTTCATGCATATTTTGGACCACGTCATTTTCGTCAAGTATCGTTATTCGTCTCGTCCTGAATGGAAATGTTCCGTTTGGGTTTGCGCAAACATGCATGCTTGGCTTTAGCCGCAAATCAGACGTTTAACAATACCACATCCATCTCTTCTTGCACAATACAATCTTTTTTTTTTTTCTTTTTTTTTTTTTTTGAATTACGAAAAAAAGGCCAACATGTTGGACTACTTCGTCTCCTTAAAGTATAAAAAGACAAATGAAATGTTACAAAAACTTGTTAAATACCTGATCTGAGCATTTCTTGTGCATAGACTATACATACAATAACACTAAAGGCTGGCTAGCTAGCTTAGCTCTTTTTTTTTAATCGTTAAACCAAAACCAGTAATAATCGCAATCCCTTACACGTCATCGTTATTAAATGACTTTTCTTTTTTTTTAATGGACTTAAAAGTGACAAAATGAAGGCGCTGCAATGTGTAAGGGTTGGCTAGCTAGCTTAGCTCTTTTTTATCGTTAAAATGAAACCAGGAATATCACAACCCCTTATAGGAAAAAAAAAAAAACATTGAGGAAGAATGAAACCGAAGAAAGATCAAAATAAAGCTAGCCATCAAAAATAATAACGTTCGATGAAAGTTAATTATTTTGATGGTCGAACAAAGGTGCTGCAATGAGTTGAAGTTGGCTAGCTAGCTCTTTTTATCGTTTACCCGAAACCACTAATAATATTACAACCCCTTTTATCATAAAGTTATTTGTGACATCTTTTGATTGTTGTAATAGTGTTCAAGTAAAGGTGCTGTAATGAGTAAGAGTTGGCTAGCTAGCTTAGCTATTTTCAAATCGCTGAACCAAAAATAAATAATATCGCAAACCTTATAGGAGTTATTTGCGATAACTTTTGATGATCGTAAAAGTGGTCCAAAAGGCGCTGCAATGACTAAGCGCTGGTTAGCTAGCTTAGCTCTTTTTTTTTTAAATCGTTCAACTGAAACCAGTAATAATCGCAACCATTGTAAGAAAGAAAAAAAAAAATAAACAAAATAAATTAAAGAAAAAAAAAAAGAACAGAAATAAAAAATAAGGAACTTGAGAAGAAAATAAAAATAAATTCTTTCAATCTTTTTTGATGGTCGTAAAAGTGGTCAAACGTAGGCGCTGCAATGAGTAATAACCGATGAAATGTTTTTCCACAGAAGTAGTTTGTTTTTGTTGCCCTCCGAGACAAACCCGTTGTGTTTGTTTGGTTGTTTTATGGTGAGTCGCAGCAGCGCGAACACAAACCGAACGCCTGCGAGCGAAGACATGCCCGCGTTTCTTCAACACCAGCGCCCCGTTAGCGCGTGCCCTTCGGTGGTTTTCTTGACAAAGACGCACCGAGTTCGGTAGCTGGTGCATGTGCAAATAAGGGTCCTTCCCAGCATTCCCGTGGGCGGGTAGTGGATCCTTAAAAATGGTTTTTGGTGGTTCTTATGGCTCTGATGGATGAGATCTCTTACGTTTCTTTGTACCTGAAAGAACAAAAATTAATAACATGATTTTCTGCTTCCGCTTTGGATTGTACACAAAAATATCAACGTAACCAGACAGTATTTACCCGCTTTGTAAGGTGAATTCAGGAAGCGCTCCGAGAGACGTCAGCTGCTCTTCTAAGGCCACGATACGCAGGCCGATATAGCCAGACGACAACAAGAGCAGAAACACCCTAAACGAAACAAAAAAACAAAACCTCAGCGTATAGCTAAATGCAAATTAGGTGTCAGGCCTCGAAGGCATCTCACATCAAGCTACTAAATCTGCTGCATACCAGCAAGATGAGACACGTTCGCCTGACAACCCATTTATAGTCTGACAAATAGAGTCACGCTGAAACAAATCTCACCGTTGAGCTCAAGATTATGCATCACTATTACTATGGATGAAGCAATATTGATATGTCAGCCTATTCTGACGGGACTCAGTTTAGTCATTTTAAAATCAAGGCATGTGTGTGTATTTAAATATACAGACACATACTATGTACACAAACCTTTTATTTTAGATGCAATTAATCATTGCCCAGCATAAATTTTTAGGCAGAACTCCAGACAAGAGATAAAATAAAATAAATAATAATAAAAAATAAGTAAAAATAATCTAATGAGCCATTAGTCCCCATAAGAAACAGAACTAGGCACCAGATTATTTTTGAGGTTACAGAGATTAAATGTGTTTTATTTTCATAACACTAATATTTCATGTGTTTACGGCTCACAATCTTCGTCCTAAAGACATCCTGGGAACTATGGTTCACTTGGGAGCTAAATGTCTTTTCCAGCTTGAGAAGTATACACAGCCAAGGAATTGTTTATTAGAGAGTCATGGACCATAATGTCAGCAGCACTTGGCTAACCCAGCTAAAGTGAAGTTAGCTCTCCTACTCGATGTGTCCTAAAAAGGTTTATCGTTTGTCTTCAGGGTTGCCAAGTCTGCATTTTTGTTCAGTGGGATAGGGATATTTTAACACTGCATTGTTTTTCATGTATGCGGGTTGAAAAGACCATAATAATGTGATATTTAGTTCCTGCGAATTTTACTTGGGGAACCAAGCCAAAGAAAAAAAAAAAAAAAATTGAAATGCAACGAGCTAGTTTTGAGTTGCTATTGGGCTGTTTTTTTTGTGAAAACCTGGCAACCCTGTTTGCATAACATGTATTGTTGTAAAAATTGTTTTTAGTAAAAGTACTTTTATTACTAAATATTTACAACATTCATAAATTAAGCTTTTTTAGAACATTTCTAGCAAACGTTTTTTATAGATATTCTATAAAATTATCTTACTAAATATTTGTATTTTTGATTAAAAAGAAAAAATACATTTAGTAAATATTGGTATAACACTTATGTTTTAGTAAACATTTTAGCCCTTATTTTTACAAAAATATTTTATAAAATGTACAAAATATTTTTAAACATACATATACATACATATATATATATATATATATATATAGTATATTTTAAAATGCTTTAGATTAATTTCCATTTTAGTTATTAATATTGCTTTTTCCTTTTCTTTTTTAGTTATAGCAATAGTTTTAATACTAAATGCTAACATACTAAATTATCATATTATTATTATACCTTTTATTTTTTCCTACATAATTTATACATTTTTTAATAATATTTTAGTACATTAAATATTCCATTTATTATTTTCAGCAAATTTTATCATATTTTATAGCTTACTTTTAGGAAAATACTTTATAAATGCATCTCTTAAAATATTTGTGTAACACTTTTTGTAACATACTTTTTACAAAAATGTAATATTTTGTCAGTATTTTGGTGGATATATTTGGTAAATATTTACTGTGAAACACTCACAGGATCAGGTAGATGAGCAGCAGAGTGTTGAGGTTGCTGATTTCTCTTTGGATGAGGAGAGATCGCGCTCGATCCGTCACGTTCCAAACCCACGAACTTCCTGCGGAGAGAGGAAGCAGAATCAGCATCAGCCAATCAAGTGCATCGTCGCAGAAGCAGCTCGGATGGGTGCGTGTCGTACCGGTGTATTCCTCGCTCGAGCTCTCGTCCACCGTCTGCGGAGGGCTTTTGATCGCAGTGTTTTCTGAAACAGAAGCAGACGCAGTGTTTTAGAGACACCTGTATCTCAGAGTCTGGGAGGAGCTCAGCGGGGCCATTACCAACCTGGAGCGAGTCTCGCAGCGGACGGATCGATCGGAGGAGGAAGCTCGTACGAGTCGTCCAGGCTGGACTGGCTGGAGTTCTGCGGGGAGAGAGCGAGAGGGTTAGCATTAGCCTTAGGGGAGGTCGATGCAGACGAGCCTCACGAACGCTTTCTTACCACAAGCTTGGCCTGATCGAAGCTGTTCTCGGCTGATGAGAAGAGAGGGCTGCTGTTGGGGCTTCCGTCCTGTCGAGAGCGAGAGAAGAGATGCGTCAGCAGAGTTAAACACACACGGACGGCGGTGAAATGATGCTAGCAAACACTCACCTCCAGCTGAGGACACACGGAGCGCAGCAGCTTATAGCAGCCTTCTCGGTTCCGCAGAGACACGAATAAATACTGCAGCAGACACAGGATAGAGAGATTTACTGACAATTCATTACATTATACTACAGATATTAGCAATTAATATATACAAAAAAAACATGAATACAAGTAAATCTCAAAATGAAAGACAAAAAATAAAAAAATAATGTATTACAGATAAGAAGATCGGTAAATAAAAATAAAAGTGTCAAGAATTTCTAATATTTCAATACATTTTTTTTAAATTATTTATTTAGTTTTTAGGCTTTGTCTTTTATTAACAACAAAAAAGTATTAAATGAAACATTTTAACTTTGGGGTTTTTTGTGTGTAATTCCATTCTTCAACAAATTGTAATATTTTTTAGTAATTATAGCATTAATAAGTACATTTCACTAAAAATGCTTTTTTTAAGTACTCATTAATCAGTATGTTTCACAAATGCATATATAATTATTTTTATTACTTAATTTTTAAATTAAGTGTTAACTGGTATGTTAAAAGAAACAAAAAAAACACTCAAATACAAGTTTTAGCAATTAACATTAATCACTAGGTTTCGCAAAAATTCAACGTAAAGCATTTTTATTAATATATTTAATTTATCAGCATTAAATCAATATGTTTCGGTAAGAATATATATTTTATGAAGTGGCATTAATCACTACAAATTACTGTGATACACTGATTTTCATTTTAATAATTCGAATGAATTTGTAAGTTTCACAAAAAAAAAAAAAAAATCCTTTTTTTAGTAATTAACCAATCAGTATGTTATTTAAAAAAATACATAAAAAAAGGTCATTAAAAAATTTAATAACATAATTGAAGAATTATTTTCTTCAAATAATAAGCATCAATCGGTATGTTTCACAAAATAACAAACAAAAAAAGTATTTATTCATTTGCATTAATCCGTTGCATTAATAATTTAAAAATATATATATATTTTCCCCATTTTTCGGAGGACAAAGTGTTTAACAGTGTCAGAGAGGTGTTGGAGGCACTGACCTTCTCTCCGTCTGTGGTGCGGACAGAGATGGCGTTTGGCACGAGCAGTGCTGTGTTCTGCTTCTTCAGGACGGTCACGCTGGAGACGGGAACGATCACCTGAGACACACACACACACACACACGTTAGCCTGGGGTCAGAGGGCAGCTCTGAGCGAGTGTGTGTGGACCGAGCGGCTCTTACCTTGGTGTCTTTGAGCAGCACGGAGGAGAAGAAGCACAGGCTGCTGTCGGTGATGTACAGACGGCCGTGGTAAGGCACTTCCTTCTGCAGCGCACACACGTAAGCTGCAAACACACAGAAAACACGCGTGACGCCGCTGCTGGTGTGTGTCACACATGCCTCGGGACACAAACATGATCACAAGAGTCTCACCGTGCAGCAGGTCTTCAGTCTCAGGGACTTCTGGGAAGAGTTTGTGGAATGTTTTATTGTGCTTCATAAAACTCTGAGAGGAAGAAGAAAGGAAACGAGCATTAGAAAGGTTTTATTTATGTTGGATTTAAAGAGGCAAATGAAGAAGTGTCTTCTTACACTTCTTGAGTTGAGGCTGTCACTTCTCTCCAGAGGTCTGTCGACATCAAGAGTGTGAGACCTGCCGAAAATAAATAAATAAATAAACAAACAAACAAACAAACATTTTACATTGATAAAAAGGTACAATAAAGTAATACAAAAAAAATTTATACAAAGAAAATTGTTTTTATTATTTTTTCAAAACTTTAAAATATTTTAACGTAACTTAATATTTATTTGTAATATAATTATTATTTTTTAAGACACTTTTTTTTTTTTTTTTTTTTTTTTTTTACATATTTAAAAACAGTGACAAACATGTATAAATTTAAACAGTATTTAAATTTTTATATATTTAAAATTTAAAGTACCTTAAAAATATTTTAAGGTTTTTTTATTTTTATATTTAGCTCTTTATAAATATTAAAAATACAAAATATTCTATATTAATGTAATTTGTTAAGGAAAACAAATGCATTAAAAATATATATATATTTTTTTTAAATGAATAAAAAAATTCTCTTTACATATGAAAACGCCAGCTATAATACTTACATTTTTTTTAATGTGTGTTTATTTTATAAAAAAATAAATAAAAATAAAATGCTTTACATATGAAAACAACATTTTAAATATAGTTAAAGGCCTAAAATGTAAGGAAACATGTAAAATATTATAAACAAATATATTTAATACAATAAGTCATACAAAGAATATTTACTATAATACATTCATAAATTTTTAAAAGAAAAATAAATTGTATAATTTTTCTTTTAAATATATTTTAAAAAAATGATTTTAGATATTAATGATTGTGAAATAAATACATTATATTTATAAATATTCATTAAAATCTAAATATTGTAGGAACTAGGAAACACTTTTTTTTTTCTTTTTTTTTACAAACACAAATTTAAAAAAAATTGATTGCCAAATAAATACAATTTTTATATTCTAAAATATTTAAGAAAATATATTTAAATAAAGTATTTTATTTACATACATTTCAAACCTAAGTTTCTTTAAAACATTTCTCTTTATACAAAAACACCACCACTTATTTTAGATATTGACAGACTAAACTAAGAAAATA